>CAUYON010065342.1:0-22198 GCA_963573935.1 Arctocebus calabarensis
AGTAGCTGGGACTACAGGCGCCCGCCACAGCGCCCGGCTATTTTTTTGTTTTGCAGTTCGGCCGAGGCCGGGCTTGAACCCGCCACCTTCGGTATATGGGGCCGGCGCCCTACTCGCTGAGCCACAGGAGCCGCCCGAGAAGCATCCATTTCTCATCCTCTCCACGCCCTGATTCTGCCAACGACACTATATGGCTTGCTCTAGACCAGTGGCTGTCCTAATGCCGCGACCCTTTAATACAGTTCCTCGTGTTGTGGTGACCCCCAACCATGAAATTATTTCCGTTGCTACTTCATAACTGTAATTTTACTGCTGTTATGAATCGTAATGTAAATATCTGATATGCAGGATGTATTTTCATTGTTACAAAGGGGTCGTGACCCACAGGTTGAGAACTGTGGCTCTAGATCCTACATAAGAGAGCATAGCTAGCTGGTGTGATGTTGCTTTAATACAAAGGCTCACGTACTGCCAGCAAAAACCTTTCCCACCTCATCGGCCAAAGATCTGTTTAAGCTACACACTAATATTTGAAAACGTAACGAGACGCTAATTGCATACTAGGTTTTTTAGCTATTGGCCTTTCGCTTGGGTAAAATCACTCTTATGAAATTTCAGAGGCCTACAAGGCAAATTTCACTTGCCAATTCTACTGCCTTTGTTGTAGTAGTGACTTTTTTTTTTTTTGAAGAGACACAGAACAAACAGAATGCTTAAAAACTGAGTTTTCCCCAAATGTAAGTCTTATGCACTGCCAACAGCAGCAAAACCATTACAATCACACTAGGAAACGTGCACACTCTATACTCCTAGGCATAAACCCCAGGGAGATGCTCACACGGTGATCAAGAGACATGCTCAAATGTGCTCACAGCAACAGTGTTCATAACAGCAACCTCTGGGAACAACCCAATGAGTATGAAACGAAGAGTGGATAAGCACCTTCTGGCAGATTCCTATAAAAGATACTACAAAGCCATTAAATAAATGGATGCTTTGCAGTTATACACATCAATCTCAGTATTAAAATGTTGAGTGGAAAAGAACAAGCTACCAACAATACAATGAGTAAAAAATAATGCTGGAACAAATGGATATACATACACGTACTAAAGAACAAATTTGTACCCCCACCCCCACTCCATATAGTAATACAAACATTAACTCAAAATGGACCAAACACCTAAATGGAAAAACTAAAATTATAAAACACTTAGAAGAAAACATAGGTGTAAAACTTTGTGACCTTGGGTTAGGGAATGGTTTCTTAGATATTAAACCCAGAAGCAGAAGGGAATCCAAGGGAAAAGATATACTAGACTTCAAAAAATGTACAATTAATGGCTCTGTGCCTATAGCTCAGTGGTTATAGCACCAGCCACATACACTGAGGGTGGCGGGTTTGAACCCAGCCCGGGCCAGCTAAACAACAATGACAACTGCAACAAGAAAATAGCTGGGCGTTGTGGTGGTAGCCTGTAGTCCCAGCTACTTGGGAGGCTGAAGCAAGAGAATCGCTTAAGTCCAAGAGTTGGAGGTTGCTGTGAGCTGTGACTCTAGGGCACTCTACTGAGGGCAACAAATTGAGATGCTGTCTCAAAAAAAAAAAATTTTTAACTTCTGATTCTTCTGTGGTGCATAAGCACAGTGATTAGCTTTTCACGCTCGTGTATGTGTGTATGTGTGTGTGTGTGAGAGACATGTTTCTCTCAGACCTTGTTATGACATCAGCATGTCATCAGCATGTTAGCCATCTGACATAAAAAATAAAAATAAATTTTAAAACTTATTTAAAAATTTAAAACTTTTGTGCTTCAAAGGTTACAATTTAAAAAAAAAAGTGAAAAGACAACCCATAGAATTGGAGAAAACTTTTGCAAATCAAAGATCTGATAAAAGTCCAGCCCCCAGAATAAATAAAGGGCTCTTACAACACAACAATAAAAGGCCCATAGCACAATTAAAAACTGGAGGAAGGGGGCTAAGGCGCCAGCCATGCGCACCTGAGCTGGCAGGTTCGAATCCAACCCGGGCCCGCCAAACAACAGTGGCAGCTGCAACCAAAAAATGGCCAGGCGTTGTGGCGGGTGCCTGTAGTCCCAGCTACTTGGGAGGTGGAGGTAGGAGACTCGCTTGAGCCCAGGAATTGGAGGTTGCTGTGAGCTGTGATGCCACAACACTCTATCTAGGGTGACAGCTTGAGGGTCGGTCTCAAAAATAAAAAATAAAAAAACTGGAGGAAGGATTTGAATAGCCATGTCTTCAGAGAAGATACACAAGCAGCAGAAGTAGAAAGATACTCAACATTATTAGATGTTAGGGGAATGCAAATCAAAACCACAATGAGATGCCACTTCACACCCACTGGGATGGCTAGACTCAAAAAGACAGACTATAAAGCGTGAGCAAGAACGTGGAGAAACTAGAACCCTCATACACTGTCAGTAGGAATGTAAAATGCTGTAGTCACCGTGGAAAACAGCACAGCAGTTCCTCCCAAAGTGAAACATGAAGGACCAGGCGACGCTGCAATTCCGCCCCTAGGTGGATGTTGGATATGCCCAAAATCACTGAAGCAGGTGTTTAAACAAAAGCTTGCGCATGAATGTTCACAGCGGCATTGTTCATAATAGGCAAAGGTAGAAACAATCCAAAAGTCTATCGACGAATGCATAAACAAAATTGAATTATGTATGAATGAATTATACATGTGTAATTATGTATGTAGTATGAATTCTTACTAGGCCATAGAAAAAGGAACGAAGTACTGCTCTGCGCTGCAACGCAGACCTTCGGAACATACGCAAAGCAAAGGAAGTCGAATACAAATATATCCTGTGTATTTTATTTATATGAAATGTCCAGAATAGGCAAATCCATAGGGATAGGAAGTAGATTGGTGGTTGCCGGTGGTTGGGGGAAAGAGGGGAGGAAGGAGTGGTGGCCCATGGGTGTAAGGTTTCTTTGGGGAGCAATGAAAATATTCTAGAATCGGCTGGATGCAGTGGTGTGCACCTGCCGTCCCAGCTCCTTGGGAGGCTGAAGCACCGGCAACACAGCAAGAGCAAGACTCTATTTCTAGAGGAAAGAAAGAAAAAAAAGGACATGTTCTAGTACTGAACAGTGGTAATGGCTGTCCAACCTTTCAAATATACTAAAACCCACTAACCTGTACATCTATGTAAAAGAGTGAATTTTGTGGTGTGTGAATTACATCTCAATTTAACATTTTAATGGGAGACTACATTCCCTGTTGTGCCATATGTACAGGGCCTGGGATCAAGAAGAAACAGAGAGACTGTCAAATGAACTTGTCACATTCTACTTATTAAGCCGGGCAATGGATTTATGGATATATTCATGCCTGTTCAATAGTCAACAAAAAACAAATATTTTTTAAAAGCCATATACTTTTTTTCCTGTTTTTTAAGCCACGATCAACACAAAATTAAATCTGAATTTAAATGACCCTAAGCTGGTAGTCGGCCCAACTAACCATGTACAAAGCATTGTAAGATGAACCACTGCTGGGCGTCAAAGAATTAAAAAAGCAATGATCGCAATCCTCTGAGGACACATAATCTAAACCATGAGTGTCCACCAGCTCCAATTTACTCATAGAATAATCTTGCCAAAAGTTTGGTCATTCCCAGCACCAGCTATTAAGCAACCCATTTTGGCCGGGAGCAGTGGCTCACTCCTGTAATCCCAGCACTTGGGGAGGCCAAGGCAGGCAGATTGCCTGAGCTCACGAGTTCGAAACCAGCCTGAACTAGAGTGAGACCCTGTCTCTAAAAATAGCTGGACACTGTGGCAGGTGCCTGTAATCCCAGCTACACAGGAGGCTGAGGCAAGAGAATTGCTTGGGCCCAGGAACCTGAAGTTGATGTGAGCTATGACACTACAGCACTCTACTGTGGGGTGATAAAGTGAGATTTTGTCTCAAAAAGAAAAAAAAGACAAGCCTGAGCAAGAGCGAGACCCCATCCCTACTAAAAATAGAAAAACTATCCGGCATCGTGACAGGCACCTACAATCCCAGCTACTTGGGAGGCTGAGGCAGGAGGATATGCTTGAGTCCAGGAGTTTCAGGTTGCTGTGAGCTAGGTCACCATGGCACTCCATCTCAAAAAAAAGCAACCCAGGCTCAGCGCCTGTGGCTCAACGGGCTAAGGCACCAGCCACGTACACCTGAGCTGGCAGGTTTGAATCCAGCCTGGGCCACCAAACAACAATGATGGCTGCAACCAAAAAACAGGCGGGCATTGTGGCGGGCACCTGTAGTCCCAGCTACTTGGGAGGCAGAGGCAAGAGACTCGCTTGAGCCCAGGAGTTGGAGGTTGCTGTGAGCTTCTATCCAGGGTGACAGCTTTTGGCTCTGTCTCTAAAAAAAAAAAAGCTACCCATTTCATAAAATTAAACAATTAAAACATTAAATAAATTTTACATTGAACTTTACAAATTTGGTTTGAAAATAGGTTTCATTTCCCCTTTGTAAATCTGCTTTTAAGGACTCGAAGGACTAGAGCATGCATGGTGAATTGTAAGGAACTTGTTTACTAGGCTTCCTTTTTCACTGCAAGTCATGTATTTTTAAAACCCTTGTCTTAGGGCAGCACCTGTGGCTCAGTGAGTGGGACACCAGCCCCATATACCAAGAGCAGCGAGTTCCAACCCAGCTCCGGCCAAACTGCAACAAAAACTAGCCGGGCATTGTGGCTGGCGTCTGTGGTCCCAGCTGCTCAGGAGGCTGAGGCAAGAGAATCGCCTAAGCCCAAGAGCTGGAGGTTGCTGTGAGCTGTGATACCACAGCTCTCTAACAAGGGTGACAAAAATAAAATAAAATAAAATAAAATAAACCCTGACTTAAATGATATCTTAAGATTATTTCACATTCTTATCTAGGCTCTATTACATTTTAGTTTCTGAATATTCATGTATAATGACATCTTGAAGTGCCTGCTTGCAAGATACAGTCTAGGCAGACACAGAAGCTTTCTAAAAACAATCAAGGTTTCCCTCAAGATTTGTAATAGCTATGGGCGGCACCTGTGGCTCAATGGAGTGGGGTACCGGCCCCATATTCTGGAGGTGTCAAGTTCAAACCCAGCCCCAGCCAAAAAAACTGCAAAAAAAAAAAAAAAAGATTTGTAATAGCTGGAGGGTAATCTAAAATTATCTCTATGTTCCCTGTTCTACCAAAGAATGGCAAGTATGAATAGTTTTAAGTTAACAGTCTCTTTCCATTAAAGAGATCAATATTCTTCATTTACATCACAGTTTCTGGCACATATGCTTCTGAATGTACCATTCCAGTAAATAACTCAGGATACTTAGTACATTAATACAATTAACGTGATAATGAATTAATGTCTGCTTCTCTTTGGCTACAGAAAACAATGATGGTGTTGGAAAAAGCACATGGAATTTGAAGCCAAAGAGCTCTGGATTCAAACTCAACTCTGCCATTAACTACCTGGGTGACTCTGGCAAATTCTCTGGGCCTCCATTTCCATATTTCTACAATGGAGATAATAGGCTCCAGCTTGGAAGATAATTGCAAAGATGAGATGAGATGGGGCCAGGCACAGTGGCTCACGCCTGTAATCCTAACAGTCTGGGAGGCCAAGGCAGGTGGATCGCCTGAGCTCAGAAGTTACAGACCAGTCTGAGCAAGAGTGAGACCTCGTCTCTAAAAATAGCCAGGTATTGTGTCAGGTGCCTGTAGTCCCAGTTACTCAGGAGGTTGAGGCAAGAGGATCACTTAAGCCCAAGAGTTTGAGGTTGTTGTGAGCTGTGATGCAACAGCACTCTACCCAGGGTGACACAGTGAGATTCTGTCTCAAAAAAGCATTTTTTTTTTTGAGACAGTCTCATTTTGTCACCCTTGGGACACCGGGATATTATTTTGTCATTGTTGTTTAGCCGGCAGGGCTAAGTTCAAACCCACCAGCCTCCATATATGAGGCTGGCGCCGAAACCACTGTGCTATGGGTGCAGAGCCCAAAAATTTTTTTTAAATAATTTTAAAAAAAGGTTCAGTGCTTGTACCTTAAGCGGCTAAGGTGTCAGCCACATGCACTAGAGCTGGCAGGTTCAAATCCAGCCCAGGCCTGCCAAACAACAATGACAACTACAACCAAAAAAATAGTAGGCATTGTGGCGACGCCTGTAGTCCCAGCTACTTGGAAGGCTGATGCAAAAGAATTGCTTAAGCCCAGGAGCTGGAGGTTGCTGTGAGCTGTGATGCCACAGCACTCTACCCCGGGCGACAGCTTGAGACTCTGTCTCAAAAAAAATAAAAATTTGCACTAATGTACGTAGCTATGATTTAATAATAATTAAAAAAAACAGTTAAAAAAAGAAAATACAAAATCAAAAGAAAAAAGAATTAAAAAGAATGAAGCACTCCTAAAAAAAAAAAAGATAAAATGAGATGATTAACAGGTTGGGTCTGTTAAACTAGAAAGTTCCACAGATGCTAGATCTCTGCATTCTCCCTTCCAGCTTGCTAAGTAAATATCCACAGGAACAAATATGTAATTTCAATTAAATATTTATACACTTTTAAAAAATTGGCTTTATCATGGAATTTACTCCTCTGCGTGCTAAATTATAATCTTAGTTAAACTGTTTCACAAAATATCTAATAAGAACCTTGTTTTTAAAATTAAAACTAATGAGGGAGCAGGGAATACTCCATTCTGAAGCTTATTAATATAATTGAGGGTTTCATTTCTACACCCAAATACCTACTGGTTTCTGCAACACAGAGAAGCAGTCACGGCCTATATTTTATGATTTCGATGTTACTGAAAAGTCAGTGGCTTGGAGAAAGACAGGGAAGCATGCCCATCTCATCTGCCATGAAGCGAGGGAGAATGGCTAATACAGTATACAAAGAAGCAGGAATCAAAGTTGGTGGGACTTAAACCAGCAGATGCCATTCGTCGCATTTACATTACAAACTCCTGTGCTTACATTGCTGTTCTTATGGTATGGGTGCTTATTTTGGGTAGATTTCACACACACAGGTTGGAGAGGCAGTTTTATAAGGAGATCAGGTGGAGAAGGCCAAGTGTAGCTGACCACCTTGTCAAAAGCAGTCGGCAGTTTGATACGGCTTCTGAAAATGACAAGGCTAGTGCTAAAGCGTCAACAAAGCCAAAGTGGCTGAAGCTCCAGAGATTTCATCACTGATCCTCCAATTCTTACTCTAGCACAGAGGTCAGCAAACAACAGCCCAGGAGCCAAACCCAGCCCTCTAACCTACAAATGGATTTTGCATTTTTAAATGACTGGAAAAAAAAAATCGGAAGAAGAATATGTCAGGGCAAGTCAAAACTATATGAAATTCAAATTCCAACGTCCATAAATAAGATGTTATGGCCGGTGTGGTGGCTCATACCTGTAATCCCAGCACTCTGGGAGGCTGAGGCAGGTGGATTGCCTAAGCTTACAGGTTAGAGACCAGCCTGAGCTAGAGACCGGCCTCTAAAAATAACCGGGCGTTGTGACATTTGGCTGTAGTTCCAACTACTCTGGAGGTGGAGGCAAGAGAATCATTGGAGCCCAAGAGTTTGAGGTTGCTGTGAGCTATGATGCCATGGCACTCTACCGAGGGTGACAAAACAAAACTCTGTCTCAAAAAATAAATAAATAAAAATATATAAATAAAATGTTATTGGACTACAGCCATGCACATTCATTTGTGTATTGTCCATGCCTCCTTTCAAGTGGCAAGGTCGGGTTGAGTAGTTGCAACAGAGACCTTATGGCCTGCGATTCTAAAATATTTCTCTTTGGCCCTTTACAGAAAAAGCTGACTGACCCCTGCTCTAAAGCACAGTGTTCAATATTTTTTAAAGGGCAATAAGAAAGAAGAACCACAGGAATGGCCAGGGAGACGCAAAACCATTTCAAGAAATTGAATCGCTGAAGGTATGAGGAGTATTAAGCCAGCAGAAGAGAAGACCGAAGGACAAGATTATAGATTTCTTTAAATATTTAAAGACTCAGCCAGGGGAAGAGGCTTGTGTTTGTGTCACTACAGTGAGGGAAACAATTTTGAAAGCTCTAGGGCATCAGATGTCAACTAAACTATAAGCAAGCATCGTCAAAAGAATCAAAGTCGACAGTCTTCCAGATCATACGGCAAAGGAGTCAGCACCCTGCTGTGGATGGTATTTAAGCCAAAGACAAGATGATCACCATCCATCATTATTACAGAAAGGACTCTTGGAGTGGGTAAGAAGTTCAACCGGTTTAACGTTCAGTTGCTATGATTTTATCTCCAAAGAAAGAAAATGATCATAATTGGCAGGTGAAAGCATCATGAACAATTTCTTCTACCACATTCACTAGGAATTGGACCCTACAGAGAAATATATTTGGATTATGTATGTTTGTACATGTGTTACATTATATATTTATATGCAATAGATATATATCAATTAAAATGGGCATGTTCAAAAGAGGTCTTTTGTTTAAATAAAGAATACATCAGCTATAATAAGAATCACATTAGGAAAAGAAGGGCTATTTTTAGGAGAAGGGCTCCAGTTACACAAATTAAGGACAGGACATCCACTGTGCGCTACTACCAGAAATTGGCACGGCGCTGCTTAAAAGAGGAAAAAAACTATATATAAAACGGAAAGGGAGAGAAATGTGTTTCTAGAAAGTGCTCACATATAAAACACAGTTAAGGGCACAGCTGTGTGATTAACTTGCTCTGGATCTTCTCCACAAAATAGTTTTATAAATGACTTCACAAAGCACAGCCACCTGTTAGGCTGCTATTTCGGACTAGCTATTTTCAATGGCTATCCTGACACCCCAGTAAGAGCCACACCACCATAGCAACACAAACATCAGCGTCCTGGAAAATAAAATGTAAAGCAGTAATTTATAGCCCCTGCGGAGCTGGAAATAAACTAATCCTTAAGCATTTATTACTATGACACAACATTCCCACTGGGCAAATTCAGATACCATGGATGACTCGGAGATTCCCACAGGCCATTTGGAAAGTAGAGATTCCAAAAATAAAGGTATTTGAAAGTGTGAGGCAGGCCTGGCCTGTGCAAGGTGGCTCACACCTGTAATCCCAGCACTCTGGAAGGCTGAGGCGGGTGGATCACCTGAGCTCATGAGTTTGAAATAAGCCTGAGCAAGAGTGAGACCTGTCACTACTAAAAATAGAAAAACTAGCCGGGCATTGTGATGGGCATCTGTAGTCCCAGCTACTTGGCAGACTAAGGCAAGAGGATTGTCTGAACCCAAGAGTTTGAGGTTGCTGCGAGCTAGGCTGACACTATGGCACTCCAGCCTGGGGCAACAAAGTGAGACTCTGTCTCCTAAAATATAAAGAGAAAAATGAGAAGATAAATCATGTTTGAAAGTGCTTATGCCTCTTTTCAGGGTGATACTTCCCATGGGGCACCAACCAGGACTTAAAAGTGTGGATGTTTTATAAGGTGTGGGTGGTTTACAATTAACTCCAAAAGATCCCACAGAAGCAGAAAGAAAGCTGAACATGCCGCTAGGAGAGGAGACACCTCCCTCCCCAGGTATGTCTCGGCAAAGCCCTCTTGTCTGAGACAGGGTGGCAGGTTATACACCAGCCTATGATTCCGAGAGCTGCCCAGGGCAGAGCCTGAGCTCCAGCCCTGAAATCATAGTCCATCAGCTAGCTCTGCGGTCACATTGCCACTGCGATTTTTACTTTTGTTCTTGATTTTTCTCCAAAAGAGAGGCCTGGAAGTTTCTGGGGGCAGGTCCTTCTCCAAGTCTACAGAAGAGCTTGTAGGTCAGGACAACACAGGAACTCAGCATAACCATTCTGAGATGAAAAACAGATGATGGGCTCAGCGCTCATAGCTCAGTGGTTAAGGTGCCAGACACAGGCACCGGGGCGGGTGGGTTCGAACCCAGCCTATGCCTGCTAAACAACAATGACAACTACAACAACCACAAAAACAACAACAAAATAGCCGGATCTTGTGGTGGGTGCCTGTAGTCCCAGCTACTTGGGAGGCTTAGGCAAGAGAATCACTTAAGCTCAAGAGTTGGAGGTTGCTGCGAGCTGTGTCTACTGAGGGTGACATAGTGAGACTCTGTCTCAAAAAAAAAAAAGAAAGAAAGAAAGAAAGAAAAATAGATGATGAGGCTTCTGTGATGTCAGAGATTTGGCTGCTTTGGCTACTAAAAACCAGTGCTAAACTCCCTCTTTAAAAAATAAGATAGTTTCTGGTGGCACCTGTGGCTCAAAGGAGTAGGGCGCCAGCCCCATATGCCAGAGGTGGTGGGTTCAAACCCAGCCCCTGGCCAAAAACTGCAAAAAAGAAAACAAAAATAAGATAGTTTCTGACAGACATGACCAACATTTAAAAAAAGAAAGAAAAAGAAGGCCAGGTACAGTGGTTCACACCCGTAATCCTAGCACTCTGGGAGGCTGAGGCAGCAGGATTGCTTGAGGTCAGGAGTTTGAGACCAGCCTGAGCAAGAGTGAGACCCCATCTCTACTAAAAAATAGAAAAATCAGGGCAGCGCCTATGGTTTAGTGAGTAGGGCGCTGGCCTCATATACCAAGGGTGGCAAGTTCAAGCCCAACCCCAGCCAAACTGCAACAAAAAATAGCCGGGTGTTGTGTCAGGTGCCTGTGGTCCCAGCTACTTGGGAGGCTGAGGCAGGAGAATCACCTAAGCCCAAGAGCTGTAGGTTGCTGTGAGCTGTGAGGCACTCTACCGAAGGCAATACAGTGAGACTCTGTCTCTAAAAAAAAAGAAAAGAAAAGAAAAATCCGCTCAGTGTTGTGGTGGGCACTTGAACCCAGGAGTCTGAGGTTACAGTGAGCAAGGCTGACACCCCTAGCCCAAGCCACAGAGTAAGACTCTGTCTCTAAATAAATAAATAAATAAAAGAAAAATAAACAACTCCTTAATAACACGGCCAAAAGGTTGAGTACCTACATAAATAATGGCTAATTTTAAATATACTTGATCCTTCAGAAGTGTTTTTTCTTGAAAAGGCTTAAGGGGATTATTCTCTTTGGATAACTAATAGCCTAATTACTATTTTTCTTTTTTAAAACAACCACCACCACCACCAAGCTCCTCCTCAGCCAGATCTTGGCAAGATAACATCTCTAGGCACACCTGTGTCTGTGCTCTAAGTCGTGCTACTCAAAATCATAATTACACCCAGCTGCGTCCAAGTTTCCATCAGACACAATCCCAAAGAGGTGAACTATTAAGTCCTGAATCTTAAGACTTTTTCATTTTGGACATGATGCCTCCTTCTGAACAGCAAGAACATATTTTAAAAATGAGCATTTCTCATGGCCTTTAATATTCCAGGGTTTGAGGCTCGGGCTTGCAAGGGACAATCTGTCCCCCTTAACTAAATGCAATTCTAGTTCCTAAACTCCTGGCACTTGGGAGTTGGGGAGGGAATTAAATAGCCACATTTCCTATCTGTAAACCTGTATCATTTTCACAGCTTTTTTGAGGTTTGAGAAAACCACTCTCATCCACCCCGTCGCTTTTCTGGAGGCTGCATAATCCAGAATGGTGATGCCTGAGATGGATGAACCACCCTGGTCTTTCCAGCAGCGTCACCATTACAATTTCAAGTCAGGGCAAATTCAGCAAACTGGTCCTGATGGAAGGCCATGTCACCACGACACTAACCGCAGCAAACTTAAACATTTCAGAAGACATGCCCATGGTCTCAAGCTACAAACGGCTTTAGCGATAATCTGTCTTCAAAACTACCCATCCATATCAGCAGGTAATTATAGGTCCCTTTTCTCAAACATCTATCCAGTGTTGTTTTTCTACTTTAATTGCCAATTACCAGTTTAATTGGAGTGTTGTTTTTTTCTGTGGCTTCTGTATTGCAGATGTGTGGTATTTTGGCAACATTAAGGGTTAAATAGACACCTGTTGTCCTAGGTACACTGGAAAACTTTCCTCAGACTGAATGGAAATTCTGAAGACCAACATTTTTCTAGATAACTTCCTAGAGAGTATACCCTAATAACCCGCTCCTTGAGAGTGGCAGGAGCACTGTACTAAAAAAAAAAATCTATTCAATAAAATCCAGGTCATTGGCTGGAGAGTTGAAAGCTTTATTGGTAGACACATCATTAAAAGAATTAACAAGGCTGAAAATGCTACAAAGTTAATTTATTAATAAGCTATTATAATGACTTAAATTATTTTTTTCTCCTGAGTTAAACATTTATAAAATCCTAAAAAAATAAGCTAACCTTTTAACAGTACTTCCTTACTCAGAAAAAGGATTCAATTAATGTCTATTTGCCCCTGGTACATAAATAAAGCATTGTCTTTAATCAAATATTCTGTCTTGTACTTTAATAGAACACTTGGTACCAACCCTGCTTGTTTGAAATGCTTCTAAAATGCATCAGTTCTTCTTCCTGCCTTACTAAGTATTCTGAACAAAATGTAGTTTTTCTGTTGAATGACGATATAGTAGCACTCCTAAATTACAAATGTCAAGAACTTCTGCTATTGCTGCAAAGGTGTAGGTAGGTCACTAACTGAGTCATTCATGCCACCCAAATTACAGATATAGGCCCATCTTGTCATTGTCTTCCTTTGAAAGAATAATTCAGAAAAAATTCCAGTTTGATTCCATTAATCCAAGTTTATTTGGTTCGTTTCAAGAAATGATGAATGAGTTTAATCATAATATAACCAATGTTTTAACAAAACCCCCAAACTGGGCAGAACGCAGAGGCTCACGGCTATAAGCCTCGTACTGTGGGAGGCCAAGGAAGGAGAGAGCTCAGGAGTTTGAGACCAGGTTGAGCCAGAGCAAGACTTTAAAAATGGAAAAACTACCCAGGCATTGTGGCAGGTGTCTGTAGTCCCAGCTACTCGGAAGGCTGAGGCAAGAGGATCACTGGAACCCAGGAGTTTAAGGTTGCTGTGAGCTAGGCTGACGCTATGCACACTAGCCTGGGGTAACACAGTGAGACTCCGTCTAAAAAACAACAATAAAAATCTGACCAGATACCTAGAGTAGTCAAATTCGTAGAGACAGAAAACAGGATGGTTGTTATCAGGAGCTGGAGGGTAGGAAGAAATGGGAAGTTAAATGTTTAATGGGCAGAGAGTTTCAATTTTACAAAATGAAAACTGTTCTCAAGATAAATGGTGGTAATGGTTGCACAACAATTTGAATGTACTTAGTGCTACCTAAACTGCATACTTAAAAATGCTTAGGATAGCAAATTTTATGTTATGTATATTTTACCACAATTTTTTAAAACAATAAAAATGGGGGGTTTTTTGAGACAGAGTCTCACTATGTTGTCCTGGGTAGAATGCCGTGGTATCACAGCTCACAGCAACCTCAAACTCTTGGGCTCAAGCGATTCTCTTGCCTCAGCCTCCCAAGTAGCTAGGACTACAGGTGCCCACCACAACACCTAAACTATTTTTTTTTTTTCTGTAGTTGTCATTGTTGTTTGGCTAGCCCAGGCCAGGTTTGAACCCATAAGCCCTATTGTATGTGACTGGTGTCCCAACGGCTGAGCTATAGGCTCCGAGCCTAAAAATGTATTTTAAAAAACTGATCAGGACGTACATATAAAATTAAGTGTGGCCTCCTTCAAATAGGTGACATCATATGTTTATTTCAATACTGTTGCTATAGAGCAAAACATTCCTAAATCTCCCTGTGGAATCTAGGGCAGGTTTGGGGTAGTTTTTTCTTTTTTCCCCATTGTTTTTAACACTTTTGATAATATTAAATATCCTTTGAGGATCTTTTTCAATTTTTTTTTTTTTTTTTTTGAGACAGAGCCTCAAGCTGTCACCCTGGATACAGTGCCGTGGCGTCACAGCTCACAGCAACCTCCAATTCCTGGGCTCAAGCGAGTCTTCTGCCTCCGCCTCCCAAGTAGCTGGGATTATAGGCATCCGCCACAAAGCCTGGCCATTTTTTGGTTGCAGCTGTCATTGTTGTTTGGCGGGCCCAGGCTGGATTCGAACCTGCCAGCTCAGGTGTACGTGGCTGGTGCCTTAGCCAGTTGAGCCACAGGCGCCAAGCCCATTTTCAATTTTTTTATTTTTATTTTTTTACAGATGGAGTTAAGCAGTCCTCCTGCTTCAGCCTCCCAAAGTGCTGGGAATAAGATGTGAGCTACCAAATTCAGCCCATTTTGAATTTTGGAAAAAGTCTTTCAGAATTCCATTTTCAAAACCATAATCATTATCATGTTAAAAAATTATCTTAGTCCACACCCACTGTGTGGCTATGAAAGAACAATATTAATTTGTCCATGTGGTTTGTAAACTGTGCTCTGGAGGCAACACCAGCAAAGATGAGCTGGAAGTTTACAAGGAACAGTCATCTCAGCCAGAAGGGGAAATACAGAACTTTGAACATTTTGATCATTTTGATCATTTACTGCCTCCCGATGTGCTTCCCTCCACATGAAGAGTTTTAAGTTTTCAACTAAATGTGCCAAAGACACTATGCCACTTGTCTGTTCCCATCATTTTCAGATACTAATGTTGAGAAACCCACAGGTGCTCATGAGCTAACATCTCAGCTGATGAGGCCATGAAAGCCAAAGGTTTTTACTGCCATTAAAAGGAATAATTTCCAAGAGCGTAGGGGTGGTTCTCTTTTTAGAGCATGAACTACAAAAGTTACTTTCAAAGAGGAATGTGATTCATTTATCAAAGTTAAACTGTGGAATGTCACTTGGTATTAAAAAATTGGGTAGAAAGACTTGGGTAAAAAATTGGTCGTTTGATGGGAGATAAAACTTCCAGACCATTGTCTCCTCTTACAGAAACAGAAAAAACGATCTTTCTCTAATTATTTCCTTTGATAATTCTGAACAGGTAATTTAATCCCTAAGAAATTGAGATATCTGATTATGATAAAACAAGATAACCTACTTCTTTTAATTTCAAATTAAGACGAGGGTTCAAATGATGAGGTTCCATTGTTTGCATCTGTAGGTAACGTCCCTGTTGTAGTTGTGCCCCTCACCCGGGAGGTGTGTCATGGACCCTGACATTGTGCCCATTAGGCTGGAGCACAACAATCCCTCTCCCTATGTCTCCCCCCCTCACGTGAATTAAAATGAGTTTTTCTCTTGTGGGGCTGTGTATTTGTTCGTCTACTGACTTTATATTAGTTTGGAATAGATTAGATACTTGCTTTTCCATTCTTATGATATTTTACTAAAGTTTGTCCTCCAACTCTATTCAGGGCTAACCTTAATTCTTTAGGATTCTGGAAAAGGCAGAACCAGGTCCAGCAGAGAGCCCATAGGGTTTGACTATGGACTTTGACTAGCGTAGGTGTGAATGTAGGCCTGCCGTTGACAAGCCACCTAAGCGCCATATTCCGTATCTATAAAATGGAGATAATACGTGCGTATGTAACTCACAGGACTATTATGGGGACTAAGGGAAACCAGAAAGCATTCAACAAATGTAATGTCTGCCTTCCCCTCCTTTACAGGTGAAACACACCTGCTATCAGTCCACGCACATACAAGAGACACCAAATTCTAAAACTCAAACACTTGTTTAGGTGCGGTGGCTCACATTTGTAATCCTAGCACTCTGGGAGGCTGAGGTGGGAGGATCCCTTGAGCTCAGACATTCAAAACCAGCTGCATATTTTGGTCCCAGCTATATCGGAGGCTGAGGCAGGAGGATAACTTCATCCCAGGAGTTTGAGGTTGCCGTGAGTAGGTCGCCATGGCACTCTACTCAGGGTGACAGAGGGAGACTCTTGTCTTTAAAAAAACAAAACAAAAAATCCCCCACCTTTTCAAACTGAATGTTTATGGGCTATATTGCTGAGGCATACAGAGCTGACTATTTTATTATGGACATAAAGGCAAAATTATTGCAAGGCCACACTCAACAAGGCCTTGTGATATCAGATAATGACATAGTTCCTCCATATTGTTATCAAAAGAACTAGGACTAGAAACTTCCACCATTTAGGTAAGACATGAAGGTGGGGATGGTTCGAAGACGCAGAATGAACCATGAGGTGCTCAGCTTTCGTCCAGTCCTACCCAAGACTTTGCAGTTAGTTTAGACATAGTACTCATTAACAGGTCATATCAAGGTCGTAAACTTTTTAGCCAGAGACAAGAGGTGAATGAAACTTGGCCATGTTAGGAATAAATATATAAACCCTACTACCATAGTTAAACGTAGAAACTATCAGACAGCTGTTGGGAAATATGAAGAATTCCGCAAATGAGTCCCAGTGCATTTGAAGGTTTAAAGAAGTTAATTGTAGCAGCATCCAAGTTAATTGTGACTTCTTATTCCTCAGTGATAAATTTTCTTCTAAATAAATACATAGATTAGTTATTTGGAGCATAAAAAATATACAAATTAAGGCTCAGAAACACCTGCGTCTGGCCTTAATCTAGCAAATATAATCAAAACTGAACAGGGCGTATGGGGTTTGTCTCTGTGTGTGTAGATGACATGGGGTGGGGATGCAATCTTTGGAGATTAGCTGCCTAGATGAAGTGCTTAAACAACATTGTTACAGGTTGTCATCAAATTACATTTGTTTGGCCAATCTTACTTCTCCAGGTGATTCAGTCTGGGAAAGAAACAACACCCTAAAGATAGTTATAATGCCAAAGGAATTAAAGGATGACGATGTTTTGTTCTTTGCTTGGGAACGATAGGAATTCTAGGACGTTATGCTTTCCCCAAACTTAAAATGAGGAAAGAAAAAGCAAAGAAGAAAGAGCATCATTAGGTAAATTTGATCAAGAACTTACATTGGCTACATGTTTAGATACATGAATTGACTTTCGCTAGCATCCAAAAAGGAGTTTTAAGAGTAAGCCCCTTTATCAAAGTGCTAAGAAATGAAAGAATGAATCACGATAATACTGGATGTCAAAATCTTGGTAAGCTGCGGCTTCAGTGTTTCTAAGTCAACAAACAGCCTCATGAAATGACGCCAAGCACTAAGCCAGGAAGTGGTTGGTGACTCCAAACTTCTTCCTCTCTCTCAGTTTGCAAACCCAGTGGCCAAGTGTGTCCTCTGCAGGGGACTCCCCTCTCTCCAGCCATTTGCCATCCAAGTGACTGGCCCAGGCTATGATCTTGCCATGCTAGCCAGAGATTATTGAGAGGAACAGCTAGTTAGCCACCCATAGCATAAAGCCCGTGGTAGGAAGCCTTAGGAACTAGCCAGTTAGCCACCCATAGCATAAAGCCCGTGGTAGGAAGCCATAGGACATCTGCTAGACATCAATAAGGGAAAGGATTTCCTTCCCACGTACAACAATCTCCTCCTGAATCTGCATTCTAGAATTCATTCTGCTAATATGATATTTCCCATTCAATGCTCATAGGAAGCAGAGCCATACACCTGGAGCCATAGCCAGGAAGATCCTGAGATGTCATTTTTTCCGCTCATGAAGGCCACGGGTCTCTATTCCCTATGGGAGCTCCTAAAAATAGTGAGCCCTGTCAGGAAAGGTCCCCCTAGACCAGTGGTTCTCAACCTGTGGGTCACGACCCACAGGAACTGTATGAAAGGGCCACAGCATTAGGAAGGTTGAAAACCACTGCCCTAGACCCTCAGTACCATGCAGCCCTGCAAATTGGCCTTAGGACAGCTATTTAAGGCATGATTACATTCCTCCCACCCCCCAACTATCATGTTCTGACCTAAATTGCAGTCATTCTGGTCCAGATCTGGCAGATTTTTCCCCACATTGCCACAGAAGAGAACAACCTCTTTTGGAAAGCTATCTAAATTCAAGAGAACCACAGCCATCTCCTTGAGAACAGGGACAACTTTTCAAATTATTCGTAATTCCAATTCCACATTCTCTGCCAAGAGCTCTCCCTCTTTCTGAACATAGGCCTGTTCTACTGAAAGAAATCATTAAGCAGCTCTATTAAAAAATTTTCAAGCTTTATTGAGATATATTTTATATACAGATCAAATGGTTTTTTAACATATTTACAGGGTTGTGCAACCATTGCCATAATCTATTTTAAAATGGCAATAAAACTTCCCCAGTGTCCTCTGGACTGTGAGCTCCAGAAGGGAGCTGGGTTTGTGGCCCCATCCCTACCACCTGGCACATGGCAAGAATCGATAAAATATTGGTGACATCAATGCTTTCATGGTGTCCCAAGTATCAACCTGGAAGTTCCATATCCCTAAGTTTTCTGGATTTAAAGAATAACTACTTCTTTCCTCCAATGGAAACTGTGAATTCAGCCAATCTCCCCATGGTAGTCAGAATGGCCCCCGCGATTCCCACTGGCTGCTGTACACACTTTGTACAGCAATAATCCCCTTCCTTTGGGGATAGGTGGACCTGAGCTAATTAGCTATGCACTTCTGGAAAAAGTCTAAAAGTCAGAGACAAGTCAGAGAGATTTGAAGTTGTAGCAGAGACTCTCCCGCTGGCCTTGAAAGAACAAGCTATGTTGTGGAAAAGCCACATGGCTGAAAATGGCAAGTTGCCTCTAGGAACCAGGCTCTACCTGATGTCCAGGAAGAAAGTAAGGAGCTGCGGGGTGCAGTGGCTCACACCTATAATCCTAGCACTCTGGAAGGCTGAGGAGGGAAGATCCCTGGCACTGAGGAGTTCAAGCAAGAGTGAGACACCTTCCCTACTAAAAATAGAAAAATTAGCCAGGTATTGTGGCAGGGGCCGGTAGTACCAATTATTTGGGAGGCTGAGGCAGGAGGATCACTGGAGCCCAGGAGTAGCCTGGGCAACAAGCAACTCTGCTAAAAAGGAAAGGGGAAAAGGGAAAGGAAGAAGTGGAGGGGAGGGGAGGGGAGGACAGACCTTAGGCCTACAACTGCAAAGAACTAAATTCCACCAACAACAATCTAAGCTTGGACAAAGACTCTGAGTTCCAGAAAGAAATGATGACACCTTGATTTCAGCTTCGTGAGCCCCTGAGCAGTCATGCCATGCTCTGACTTCTGACTTCCAGAAACTGTGAGCTAATAAATGGGTGTTACTTTAAGCCACTGGGTTTGTGACCAAGGGTTACACAGCAATACAAAACAAATATATGAAGTCCTCCAGGAATTGGGGGATGGGGGTCGGGGGAAGCAGCCCGATGACAATAACTCCCAGGAATGGCTGTCCTCAAACCTCTCAGGGGTATGGCTAACAAATTTTTAAATGAGGCTGTTTTAAATATAAAAGAATCTCCAGTGGGTAAAACTTCAGGCACTAGGAACTTCAGTGAAGAAGATGAAAACAATGTGAAGGAAAACATCAGAGTCAGCTTTCCTGAAAAGGTTTGTGTTTTTCTTAGCGTCTTCCCATCCATTCATTCAGCAGGTATTTACTCTGGGCCAGACCCTGGGTTGAGGAACAGAGATGCACTGTCCAACAGGGCAGCCCCCACAGGCCACACGTGGTCCTTCAGCACTACAGAGAGGCCAGGATGAACCCAGCTGTGCCCTGAGCAGAAAATACACAGCAGATTTCAAAGACTTCATGTTAAAGAAAAATAAGGGAAAGGATCATTCAGTAATTTCTTCTGTGGATTACATGTTGGAAAGAAAACAACCGAGATGGATAACAAGTAAACAAAGTACTGACAAAGGTACATGCTACAAAGGAAATAAACAGGTGTAGTCACGGAGAGCAGAACAGGGGGCCCCCATTGTGGGCAGGAAAGACGTCTCCACTTAGAAACCCACGAGTTTACGCAGACAGTTGAAGTGTTAACAGGAGAGCAGGGAGAGCTGGAGGCCTAAACAGAGTGGCAGAGGCGGTGGTTGGTTGCAGGCCATCACTCTGCTCCCACTCCCATTGGGGTCCATGCAAATGGCGCCCCCTGGCGGTGTGCACCGCTGCGGCTGTGTTGGTTTGTAGGCATTGCGCGGATTTTGTCAATTGGAGGTTGTACAGCACAAAAAGTAAAAAAACAAAACAAAACCCTTTTTCAAAGAACTTTACATTTTCCAGATACAATTGGATTTTTAGTTTTTATATTTATAATATCCTTGAGCCTCATCAGCTTTGTAACCTACCAAAAAAAAAAAAAAAAAACTTCCTTTGGGAACACCACGAAATTCCTGGTTTCTAACGTAAGTCAGAGGTCAGAGGTGGGCTGTCGGCAGCCTGCCATCTGAAATTCTCCTTTTCTCTCTCCGTGGGCCGAACTTGCTAAAGACACATAAAATCTTCCTGACTTCTCACTACGAACTAGTTGATTTCTCAAACTTTTTTGTTCTCTCTCTCTCTGAAAAGGGGCAGAAGTTTTCAAAACAAAGTTCTCAGCCCTGCCTCCAAGCTTACAGAACTTCATGCAACAGAAAACAGGCCAAAGCCCACACGCCAGCCAGGGCGCTACAACCTCACTCAGGCAGCTCAAGCAACCAAGCTAGACGTACTTTTCCAGTAATTACTGCTCCTGAAAAGCACGTACTGCCTGTCACTGTGCACACACTTTCTATTCTTTTCAAAACTCAAAACATTCTGATTCCTTCTACCGCAACCACACATACACATTCCCCTAATAGACACACTGGGGTGAAGATAATGTTGAAAGTATTGTTATTATTTTTTTTTTTTAACAAACTACCTACAATGAACAGTATTCCCCACTCATCTGAAATGATAACTTTTGTGAAATGAAGACTGCTTGCTTTTCTTTTTTTTTGAGACAGAGTCTCACTATGTCATCCTTGGTGGAGTACTGTGGTATCACAGCTCACAGCAACCTTCAACTCTTGGGCTTAAGTGATTCTCCTGCCTCAGCCTCCCAAGTAGCTGGGACTACAGGCGCCTGCCACCAATGCCCAGCTATTTTCTGTTGCCATTGTCATTGTTGTTTAGCTGGCCCAGACTGGTTCGAACCCGCCAGCCTTGGTGCATGTGGCCAGCACCATCACCACTGCGCTATGGGCCCTGAGCCATTTCCCTTGCTTTTGTGGGGGACATCAGTCATATTCCCAAAATCAAACTTAAGGCTTCTAAGCTTTTTTTCTTTAATCTGCCTTAATGGAGAGTTAATCTGAGTTGCCTTTTAAGAGCTTTAGGAACTTGTTTGACTTCTTTGTAATGAAAAACAAAAGTTAATTACTACCTGCTTTTAACTAAGGTTTTGTTAACAATAGTTTGCTTTTTTTTTTCCCATGGCCTAGAATCTATTTCCTGTGACAGGCATTCACACTGAAGTAAGGAGAAAATACAGCCTCCTTCAGGCACAAAGTCAATTTCACCAGCCAGCCAGGAGGACAGCCTCTGCTCCTGGTCTGTTCCATTAGTGGTGAAAGGTTTCCATTAACCAGACTTCCTCTTCCCTGGTTCTCCTTATGATAAAGAATGAATCTTTGTAAGATAGCAAGGCAAACCTCCATTGTCCCCTGGCTGTGGAAAAAGCAAAGAAAACTAGTATCCAGAAATCAAAGCTCAAGACACTAGCCTTGGTCCTTGTCAACTAATAGAAAAAAAAAAAGGAGGGTGCGCACCGGTAGCTCAATGGTTAGGGTGCCGGCCACATGCACCCAGGCAGGGGGGTTCAAACCTGGCCCTGGCCTGCTAAACAACAATGATGATGACTGCAACAAAAAAAATAGCCGGACGCTGTGGCGGGTGACTGTAGTTCTAGCTCCTTGGAAGGCTGAGGCAAGAGAATTGCTTAAGCCCAAGAGTTTGAAGTTGCTGTGAGCTGTAACGTCACAGCACTCTACAGCACTCTACCAAGGGCAACAACTCTATCTCAAAAAAAAAAAAAAAATTTCAAAAGAGTACTCATTCTTAAAAAAAAAGTTTCCAAATTATGATCATGAAAAACCTTGGGGAAGCTCTATGAGATTAATCAAAGGAGCTTTTATCCTTTATATTCATTACAAGAAATAAAGTCACTGCCAACGTCAAACTTAAAATCTCTTTTCTTGGCTCGGCACCTGTGGCTCAGCGGGCTAAGGCGCCAGCTGTGTAAACCTGAGCTGGCGGGTTCGAGTCCAGCCTGGGCCTGCCAACCAACAATGACGGCTGCAACCCAAACAAAAAAAGCCGAGCGTTGTGGTGGGCGCCTGTAGTCCCAGCTACTTGGGAGGCGGAGGCAGGAGACTCGCTTGAGCCCAGGAATTGGAGGTTGCTGTGAGCTGTAATGCCATGGCACTTTACCCAGGGCAACAGCAAAGAGAATGAGGTGGTGAA
>CAUYON010065345.1:0-51514 GCA_963573935.1 Arctocebus calabarensis
GGGGTGGGGTCTTGGGGTCTTGGTGTGTGCCACACCTTTTGGGGGCAAAACACGATTGTAAGAGGGACTTTTTCCAACAAATGCAACCAGTGTAACATGGTTTCTTGTACCCTCAATGAATCCCCAACAATAAAAAAAAAAAAGAAAAAAAAATACTAAGTATTCATGAGAATGGAAATCTAGCTATGGCATCATCACAGATCTCACAAATGCAATTTTGACTTAAAGAAGTAAGTCATAACAGTATGAAGTAATGCTATATTTGCATAGACAACTTTCAAATCTAAAAACTATATTGAAATGGAGTGAGAAATCTATAAGCAATGCTTAGATAATAATTGATATGCAGGTCAGGAGGCTGAATACTTCTGGCACAGGAGCAGAAGGATTTTTCAGAAAAGGGAATGTGAGAATCGTTTAAGTTACTAGCACTAGTCACTTTCTTATTCTGTGATTGAAGTTAAATGGCTGTTTGCTTTATTTTCTTCTCTAAATGTAAAGTCTTTAGTATGCATGATATTTTTAACAGTTAAAAAATTTGACTTGAGATTCTCCCTATATGAGAGACACTTTAAGCTAACTTTAAGAACAAGTGACCAAAGACAACCTCAGACGAGCAATGCTATCTGTTCCTTTACTTCAGCACTTGGCATAGACCTGGTATAGCAGTAGATGTCAGAAATTATCTTCTGACTAAAGGAATACGAAAGAAATATAGTAGAAACTCCTATATAGATGACCATCTCCCTATATAAACCACCTTCTTAAGTTGACCTAATTTTCACAGACCAGACGTGTACTACATGTATGTATCAGTACACTAGGACTAGTTCCTTATGTTGACCATGTCTGTATGTTGACCAGCTTGTTACAGTCTTTCGCATGGTCAGCTTACAGGGGTTCTACTGTATTTTGCTTGATATTTCTTCCTCTTAATAAAATGAAAATAAAACCCAGCATGCCACACTTTTTTTTGGAAACCAGATACCTAGTTACCAATTTTTGTTGTCTTGAATGGAGTACATGAAGTATATGAAGTATTTAAATTCATTAACTCATCCCAAAAAATGTGCTACATACCTCATTGTTTAATATCACTATGGTCTCCCTTGAAGTACTCCCCTTAGCCATCTGGTGACCATAGTGATATTCAGCAATGAGGGATGTAACACTTTATCTATGACTAGTTCGTGAACTTAATTGTACAACCTTGCATGTGTATTTGCTAAGGACAAGAATCCATGGAAAGGTCTCCCTGTTCACCATTAACTTACAAAGTAGTCTCACTGATTAGCATATTATTGAGGGGTAACAAACTACTTCCAAATCTGAAAACAGTCCATCTCTATGAATGTTGGAATAGTGATATGTGGCAATCATTAACGCAACAGTATTTATTAATCAATTGAAGGTAGGGGATGGAATAAAAGAAGAGGATGTTGAACTTTCAGAAATTACAGGGGAGCCTTTAATTTTCCATGTCTGGCTGACTATACCAAGGATAAGAATCTTTTCAGTAGGTAACTAAAAGTCCAAGGCCACTGTAGTACAGACCCAAATCCCCATAGAAGCTCAAACTCTCAGTAGATAAGCACATTTCTGACCATCACAATTCTTTTCATATTTTTCTGAATCTAATGAGTATATGACATTCTCATACCCTCTCCTTCACACTCTTACTTCAATTTTGTTGGTTCTTTGTCCTGTTGAAGTTGGCTCCTTTGCCCTCTTACCAAACTACCCACCTGAATATATCTCTTGTCAGAGATGAGGAAAGTGACCTTATGTCAGTAAATGGCAGGATCTGAATTATCAGCTAATCTGGGCTAGTATTTGGGTCTACAAAATTTTACTATGAATTTGTTATGAATATGAAAAATATTAAGATTCTAGTAATGTCCCAAAGAGGCATAGGTTTGAAACTCCTAATGCACTGAATAGTTAAAAAGTATCCTTAGAGACTACATATAATTTTAGTGAGTTTAGCCATAAATTCTTACATTACAAAATGGAACATTTATTGCTATGCTCATCCTTTAATCCTGGGTATCACAATGAAAAGTGTAACGTATCATATTACAGGTATCATGTATTTGTAATACAGATATTATATGTTGTATATGAGTCATGTGCATGACTCCCTAATGACAGATACATAGATAGAGATGCAGATATTGGAATGCAGGTGTAGATGCAGATATACATATAAAGGCAGATATATTTTCTTGGACGTGAATAGGATGGACAGATACTCTTTGCCAGGTGTGATTAGGGTTTTATTGAACATGGTTTTCTGGTGGAAAGAAGACATGTTAGTGACTGTATGTGGCCCTAAGTGTGATTATGCCTGCTCTCCTAGGGTTCCCAGAGGTGTCAGCTCAGTTTTGAATGTTTAATGGAGTTCTAGGAGGACTCATATCTGCTCTTCAGTAGGAGGCTCCTGTGGACTTTCAGGCTGACATTTAGGAAGACAAAGTCTGATTTAGCTCAGAATCTTAGGAGAATATATTAAGTTTCATCTTGCCTGTGGGAATATCATAGAAATGAAAGTATGAACATTTGCAGCTTAGTAAAAAAAGTTTTTTTTTTTCAGAAAAGGGCCTGGAGAGTATTCCGACAAGTCCTTAGTGGGACTTGTGGCAAGACTGTCAGCAGTGCAAAGGTAGTTGGCCTTCATTCTGCTCCACTGGACAGTGCTCAGAAATGAACTTCAGTTTGCCGTGTCATGTGATGCAGCTGAGGTGAGAGATGTGAGCTGTGATTATGCTGAGACAAGGGCACTGTGCTCCATAAGCCTTTCATGTATTGATTGAGTAATTCTAAGATCTGTGAGTGCACCAACTCTAATGGGCTGATTCTGGACTTAAATCTAGATCTTCCTATGTAGATTATGGATCTGGAGTCACAGAAAATGCTTGGGCAGCAGAGGGCTTGACAGGGACTCTGTTCATTCTGATGGTAACCTCCAACTGTGTATCCTCCAATGAAAACTTGCTTATGGTCCTGGAAGCCAAGATGTTTACAAGTCTCTTCCATGAGTTCTAACTGCATTGACCTTCTTCCATATTTCTTAACAAATTAAACTATTTAATTTACCCTTTCAATTTCTTTGGAATCTGAGTCTGGTCATTCTATCAATCTGAGTCTATATTATTATTCATATGGTAGTCAAGTGACATTGTAAAATAAGGCTTACATGAATAAAGAAAAAAAAAAACACCCTCTACTTCTCTGCAATCTTTTTCTAATTTTAACTCATTCCAAAATTACAACCCATTTCATTTGATAGACATTATGGGATACAATGGCTAGAAAGATGTAAAGAATCAGATGAGGACTAGAGCATTTGCTTCTTCAGGGAGGTGTTTGGTGAACCTGGTCCCCTCTTGTTTCTTCTTTGAGAACTCTCAGCATCTAGTCACTCTTTGCCATATATCTTGGCCCTGCAGTTCTCACCCCACATGCTCCATCAATACGTGAGGTAGAATGACATATACCTTACCTGTCTACCAGGGGAAAAGTGATAACTGTAAGAAAAAAGAAGCCGGAGATTTAAAAGAGATAATTTAAAAGGGAAATACAGGAAAAATAGCTAAATAATGCTTGTCCCTTGAAGGGAGTCAAAGTCAAATTTATGGCAAATAAGGGGAAGATGAGACTACTACCCACAAGCTAATTCTTAACAAAAATGATGCAAGTTAGCTATGCAAAGAGAACAAAAACTGAAAGAAGAAGAAGAAGAAAAAAATAGGAAGTCAACACCAGTCTATATCAATTAGCTGAATTGTCCTTGAATTCTCTTAAAATCTTTTGAATAACTTGGTTTGTGAATAACTTGGTTTGTTTTCTTCTGCCAGGTCTCCTGATAGCCCACTTATCTCGTGCTATTCTTCAGCAAGACAGGATTTTCTGTAGAGAAATTGTGTAGAGCAGAATGAAGGCCAATTCTTATGTTTTCTTCACGTGCACTTTCCAGAACTTATCTACAGGGAATTTTCTTATCCTCTAACTCCAGAATCGACAGGATTATAGTACTAAATTAATAGCCTTTAAGTGGCCACATGATATACACTTGGAATTTTGTCACATCAAAAAGAATTTAGTGCCCTTTGAATTTAGTGATTTGTTTTTGACCCCTCAAACAATTGTCACAATTTTGCAAAGTTCAGAAAACAGTGTAGCAGGAACTGGAGCTCCTAGCCAGTATAGCTACTTCTAGTTCTGGAGTATCCTGGATCATGGAGGAGATGCCAATGCATTTTTGATATAAGCCCCAGGTCTTTGGCACAGCTAACATTCACCTTCTTGGATGCTATAAATCCATAGAGCTTGTCTTGATCTGACTGATGCATTTGCTTACCCATTAGTCACCTTGAAAACATAGTATCCCATACATGAGAACCCGGGGAATAAGCTACTGACTGGGCCTGCTACTTAGGAATTTCTTATCTCAAGCCAGTCCACCCTCCGCTTCTAGCAATTCATCAAGGCTACCATTTTAATGGTATCAGTTTATGGTTATCAGTTTATGGTAAGGCTATCAGTTTATGGTTCCACATGAGCTGATCTCAGATGTGAATCACAGCTATGTTCCCTATCTCTATAGATTTCCAGATGCTAGTTTGCCCTTGAGACCTCAATTCTCTGATGGATACAAGAAAAAACATTGATTTTCAGTTTGTTCAGCTATTTTATGCTTGTTAGGACAGAAGTGATGATGTCCAGGCTCTTTCCATCTCAGAGCTAAAACCAGAATTATTCCATAATTTTTCGTATGTAAAATTAAAAAATACCACTCTTGGAGGCCAAGGCAGGTTCTGGCTTGATCTCATGAGTTCCAGACCAGCCTGAGCAAGAGCGAGACCCCATCTCTAAAAAGTAGCTGGGCATTGGGCGGGCGCCTGTAGTCCCAGTTACTCAGATCTTATCTATAAGTAATTTTCTTGCTGAGGCAAGAGGATCACTTGAGCCTCAGTTTGCGGTTGTTGTAAGCTATAATGCCACAGTACTCTACCAGGGTTAGGAGTGTGGGGGGACAAAGTGAGACTCTGTCTCAAAAAAAAAAAATTAAAGAAAATTATAATATCTTCCTACAAGGGTTGTGGAAAGGAAAGCGTCAGATACAGGGCCTTGTACATAGCTGGTGACAAACAAATGTTCATTTGTGAATTCCATCATGTTGCATGTAAATGAAGTTTAGGCCTTGCTTTTTATCCTGTGCTTTTGTTAAGCCTAATTCTAGTCCATTTTTGTATTTACACAGTTAGATTTATGAACCCTGGAGCAGGACTTTGCATCGATTTCTGTGCAATTTGTATAGATCTTTAAGTATGTATGAAGTTGCAGCCATTATCATAGTTAATGAAGCAAAGATCAGCATGGAACTTCTGTATCTGCTTCAGGACACTATGGCATGACTCAGATGTGCCACACAAGAAGCACCTGGAAGTCAGGGCTCCAAGGTCAAAGGGAACAGCAGTGCTTGCTAGAGCCAAGACCTGAACACCAACAGGAAAATTGAATCTGATCCAAATCAGAGTCTTCTTGGAGAGGTCAACTGATGATAATATTCCTTGAAACTATTTTACACAAGGAGCAGTGAAAGAACCAGAGAAGTCCCAACCTAAAGAAAGGATGTGTGCTACCTATCTTAAAATATTAGAAAAGAGACCAAAACGAATACTTGAACTCATGAATAGAAATTTAGGAACCGCCATGTTTTAGTCTAATATAAGAAAGAATTTTTGAATGGGCAATATTCTCTGAATATACAATTTAAAAAATCCAGATAATGTTTAAGTTACTTATAAAAAGAAGATAACCACACCCTGAGTGTTTGCATGGATGGCTCTAAACCATAAGATGTTATTATTCTAGTCTGCTTATCTGTGGTCTCACATATTGCTTTATGGAGGGTTTTATAATTAATTACAAACCTGATCTTATACAGTTTTCATGCCATATTACAAGTAAGTTTTCACATCACAGCTTCCAGGGCATCCAATTTAGTTTTTTCTGTACTTATGCTTAATATAAACTTCCTTTTAGGAGAGTTTCAGATCAAAATAGTCTAAAAAAGGAAAGGGGAAAAAAGGACAAAGGCTCTGCATTGCCACTTAGCGCCCACGCCTTTCATAGAAACCAGACATAAATTATGATCTAGAGATCTTCAGACGCTTTTGCTCATGTACATCTTAGAACGATTTAAAAAAACTCTGTATATACTTTACTAAGAAGAATATGTCTCAGAATAGAAAAATAAATATCCAGAGTACTCAATACTAATACGAAACTAATATGTAAACAATTACACACTCATAGGTAGGAGGAAACTCTTCAGTGTGATGGAATTATTCTACATATTAATTCCAGTGGAAGACACATTGACTGTACCTATGACCAAGATTCTCACTGTGCATTTTAAATGAGCAAATTTTATTAGAAGTAATTGAATATTCAATGAAATCAAAAGAATGTGTACTATTTTGCAAATAGTACAAAATTTGAATTTTTCTCATTTCTTTTGAAATTGTATCTTTATTCCACTAGCCCCACAGAATTTTATTCTAATGTAAACTATATATATATAGTTCTTTATATTTATATTTTTTATTTTTTATATCACATATATATATTCTATAGTTTACATTAGAATAAATATATATTCTAATATATATTCTATTATATATATTCTATATATATATGTGCTTAGAGGTCTTTTACTAATCACCCTAACACATTTCCCTGCAACTCAAATATGAATATATATAGAAATACAGATTTCTCATTTATTAGTACGAATGTTACATAAGTCTCTGTTACTTTTCTCCTTCCCAATTGAGTTATCTCTATAATTGTAATAAGTGCACAGTTGATCAAATCCATGTAAATATATTTCAAATTTTGATAAATAATTATGTACACTTAGTAAGTGGATATATCTCTTAGATAGATAGGGATGACTAATCACTCTTGGATTAAAGGAGGCTTCTCTTGTTTCTAGTACTTCACATATTCTGTTTGCTTCTCTAGAGTTATATATATACCTCAGGGCAATACATTTTAGCTAGAAATTTTGGACAGGTATGAGGGGAGCTGTTCTGAAGGGTGCTGAAGAAAGAAGAAATAGGAAAGAAAACCTTGTCTCTCCACCACATCTATGTATACGTTTTAGAAAAGAGAACCTTCAGAGGTTGTGCATGTGAAAAATAATTCAGCGTTTGCTCTCCCCTTTTCCTGAGCTTGACAACTACTGGTCAAGGGTAGTGATTATGAATCATGGATGCTTTTAAAAATGTACCAATACTACTAAGATCAGAACCTCTACCAAAGGTTTCTGGCATATGTATGTTTTCAAAATTCTCCAGGTTATTCTAATGTGCAGCAGGCATGATTGAAAATCCCTAGTCTAGGGCCTGTTTTGGGACCCCCTCTTTTTATTTTAGAGGGTGACTGGCTAGAATTCGTTTCAGCTTTATGGGTTTTGTAGAGAAGGATGTGATAACAAGCAAAGCCCAAAGCATCATCGGATGGCTTGGAGTCCACGTCTGCAAAATAATGTAGGGATAAGAGAGAAAAAAGGAGAATCAGAGCCCAAGTGCAGCCATTTGGATCAATGCCAGACCACAGCCACCCTGAGCAAAGATGCTGTGGGCAAGTCTCAGGCTAGGGACCACTGAGAATGGATGAATTACTAAGCCAAGTGCCTTGCAAACCACGCTTCACTTCCTGTGATAGCAGTTTATGGTTACGCTTTTGGCCTGATCTTGAAACAATGCTGCTCACATATGGCTATTTCCTAATAAGGTTTTTGAACATTTGAAAACTTTACCATTGCCCCTTAGAGGGGCCCCCTTCTGCTCAGGAGAGAACCCCCCCCCCGTGAGTGGGATATTGTCTGTCTCTAGCTCAATAAACTTTCTGTTTCTTTTTATTTATTTTTATTTTTTATTTTTTTCCTTTTTTTTTTTATTATATCATGGCTTGCACTAGTTGGCTCCTGCTAGGATTCTTTCCTATGCACGGTCAAGAATGCAGGGGGGCTTTCCTGCCTTCACTGGAACACTCTCTGCATCAAAAAGAGCAAAAAGAAAACAAATAAAATGAGGCAGAAATGGAAAGAAAAGTGATTGCCTCTGCTATTTCTAAAATGTAAAAAATAATGAAAAATAGCCATAATTTAAAAACATAATTAGAAATTTTTTATACAAACATCTTTTTGGTTTCCATTTGCAGGGATTTGAATGTTAGGAACTATTCCACTATAGTGTGGTCAGAGATCAAGCAGCATAATTCACACCTTTAAACAATGTATTACCTTTCTGGTTAATTGCTTATTAAAATACAGAACTCATATCTGAATAAACTGAGGTGTTTTTCTCATTTACCATTTCTCTCCTGCTCCAATTTATTCCAGAAAAATTTTCAGACGACAGCACCTATTATTTTCATAAAAATGTTGCTGGATATTAATGAAATTTACTGCATGCAAACATTTCCTAGCAATATCTATTCCAGAATTTAAATGTATTAATGTTAATAGATGGCTCGGCGCCTGTGGCTCAACGGGCTAAGGCACCAGCCACGTAAACCTGAGCTGGCAGGTTCGAATCCAGCCCGGACCTGCCAAACAACAATGACGGCTGCAAGCAAAAAATGGCCGGGCATTGTGGCAGGCGCCTATAGTCCCAGCTACTTGGGAGACAGAAACGAGAGACTCGCTTGAGCTCAGGAATTGGAGGTTGCTATGAGCTGTGATGCCACAGCACTCTATCTTGAGGCTCTATCTCAAAAAAATGAAAAATAAACAAAAAAAGTATCTTGAAATAAAAGGAAAAAAATGTGGATACAATTTACGAAATGGAACTGGCTGAACTGTAGAATTGTGACTCTCTGAAAGACGCATTCAAGTCAAGCAGCCTTCCTAATTTCTATGCATCTCTTCCCTCTGAGACACATCCTAATCTCAGGAACCATGCACTCAAAATGGCAACCATCTTTGGCAGCACTTATGTCTGTGAACAGACTTTTTCCAGAATGAAACATCTGAAATCTCCAACCAAATCTAGACTAACTGATGCACACTTGCATCACTTGTTATGACTAGCAGTGACAAATCTGGAACCGGACATTGACCATCTCATTAGCCAAAAGTGGGCCCATAGTTCCCATTGAAATACTGGTACGTTTGTCGATTTAACTTTATTTGTTTTCATTTTAAAAATTGCATTTGTTCCAGTTTTGGTTTTTTACTTCAAAATAAGATGTGTGCAGTGTGCATAGGAATTTGTTCATTTTTTTTTTTTAAACTATAGTCTGGCCTGCCAACAGCCTAAGGGAGAAAATTATTAAAAAAAAAAAAAAAGTTTGAGGACCCTGTTTTAGGGTATATTCCCTCCTCCAAATTCTGTATGTAGAAATACTACCTGTGTTTGAAGAATATCACTTCTGTTATAAAGCTTCTTGTGATTGCCCAAACTGAATAAAGTCTCTCTCTACATTTGATTCCCAGACCTTCTCTGCTGTGGCACTTGTTTTATAGGATTTTTATGAATCTATATAGCTATATAAATTTTTTATAATTTTTTTTTTTTGTAGAGACAGAGTCTCACTTTATCACCCTGGTTAGAGTGCCGTGGCGTCACACTGCTCACAGCAACCTCCAGCTCTTGGGCTTAAGCGATTCTTTTGCCTCAGCCTCCCTAGTAGCTGGGACTACAGGTGCCCGCCACAGTGCCCGGCTATTTTATTTTTTGTTTTGCAGTTCGGCCGAGGCCGGGCTTGAACCCGCCACCTTTGGTATATGGGGCCGGCGCCCTACTTGGTGAGCCACAGGAGCTGCCCGCAAACAATGTATCTTTTGTAGGTTTATTTTTCCCCCTGAAGATTTGACATCATGTAGCTTAATAAATGCTACTTCTTTTTGTTAGGTGAAGGAAGAGTTCGCTGGAAATTAATGATCGTGGGTTATAGTCCTTCTTGTACACACAAAAAAGATATGTAGTCATAGAATGTTGAAATTTCATGGCCTCAGTTTCATCCTCTGTAAAAGGACAAAATAAACGAAACCACTACTGAACTCTCTGATAGGTCAAAATTAATTTAATATGTTGTTCAACCTATACATATTATGCACCTACTATATGTAAAAAGTGTACTGGAAGTGTTAGTGGTAAATGACACATTATGTCATTTACCCCTAACACTTTCACAAGATTCTTTTCTCACAGTTTGTGCATTTTTTTATCATGGGAAATGAAGAAATTTGAGATCTAAGCAGGCATTCATTTCTATCCGGCTACCCGAATTTGGAGCAACGCATAATTTATTAGGTTTAATGTATCACATCTTCATGTTAAGGAACTTGCTATCTTTGAATCCAAAAAGAATGCCTTTTGCAAAACTATTTCTGAAAGTAAACCTTTCTCAGACGATTAAAGGGATTTTCTAGAAAAAAGTGACAGGAATGTTGACTCTGGGAACTATGACTTGCACATTATTTTATGGGGTAATTCTAGAATTCTACTCTTAGGGTAGGGTATAAAAGCAGATGAATAATCTAATTTATAAATGAAAGCAACAGTTGGTCACATTTAAGGAGTGATTGCAGCGTGCAAGCTTTATGCTAAGGACTTAACCCAAATTATCATGTTTGCTTTCAGTTACACAAATATTGATTGAGCTCCTGATATTTGTCAGACATTGGTATGGTAATAATTATGGAGTAGTACACTAAGATGAAAAGAAATTGTCTCCAAAGAGGTTTCAGTCTTGTATCCAAAGAATTCTCTTAAGAAACAGCTGGGGATACAGGTCCTCCAAGGCAACAACATACTATAGGAACTCATAGGAGGGTTGGACATCTTCAGTATCTGGTGGTCATTTAGCTGGATTTCAGAGTGGGTACTTCAACTGAACCTGGAAATGTATAAAAAATTGTAGTTTAACAGTTGGAAATTACTTAAAGGATATTTTGAGCTGAAAAGAGGGAGTAAGTAAAGGTCAAGAAAAGAGATATAAACCTCCACATCTATATTCAAGGACTTAACCTGTTTTAAAAATTATGTTTAACTAAAGCTTTAATCTTAGAGTTGCAAAAATAAAGTCTAAGAAAAAAAATAGACGCATCAGTCTTGTAGTAACTATGGGTATATTTTAAACCCAATGAGAAAATGAAAGCCTGGATGGTCACTGAGCCACATGACTCCTGTTATTTGCACATTAAATCTCAGCAGGAGTCATTATTGTTTCATTTTTACCTTGACATTTCCCACACACTGTTTTTTTTTACAAAAGCACTTTTTTGTGTGTGTAAGTTCTTGGTGAGAAACATCCCTAGTTAGGCTGCCTGGAGAAAAAATTAATTTGGCTCCCTGCCATCTCATGTTAAGTCACTGAAATGGATGTAAAATATTTGTCCTGCCTTTGTGTATATCTCAATTACTGTCCTGTATCTCTGCCTAGAAGGTGTGGAGAGTGCACCAGTGTCTCCCAGACGGGGAAACTGGCCAGGCAGTATCTCTGCAGTGGGTGAAAGGGATGAAAGGGAAGAGGTGGGCTCAGTGTGAGGTGGGGCCTGGCTCCGGGGATGTTTAAGGTTTACTCTTGAGGTGCTCAACTCTGCTCAGATCTTAATGATAGGATAAGCAAGGATTTGGCAAGAAACATATCTCACTGAGCAAGGTTTATAACGAAAGAACAGAGCCTATTCTAGAATGTAGGTGGAGGGTGGGGACGGACACAAATGCTCTGTAGAAGACCCTACGTGAAATTTTACACGTGTATGAAAGATGTTGTGTCTATTTCTATGGCACTTCCGAATGTTTTTATACCACTTTAGAGCAGTTATAGCCCATTTTTCTCTTTGCAAAATGTTTCCGTTTTCAAAGATTAAAACATTACTTCCGTTACTTAAGTTTTATTCTCACTACAGTCTTATAAGATAGGAAAGACAGATATCATCTTCATTTCTCAGATAAGAAAAGCAAGGTGCTTTAGCAGGTCCGTTAGTGGAAGAAGAAGGTCGAAAACACTCAGTCACACTGTAGGACTTATTCTTTGTGGGACCGACATAGGCAAGAGTTAGGATACAGTTGCATTGTAACCTTGTGGTTTGTCTGACACCTGTTCACCTGTGTCAGTAAGATTTGCCATTGTGGGAATAGATGTGGATACTACCTATGGTGCTCATTGGCCATGGCTTGGTTCAGCTATTCAGGGTTTTTGTCTTGGATTTCAAAGCAAGTAGCCTCCTCAAAAAGTTATGCTCTTGGCATTATTTAAACTTTGAAGGTTGATGATGGAACTTTTTGGAAGTGGGATTCCTGATAATAACCTATCTACCATGTGCATTCCACACGTAATGGTCTTTGGTCTGTATTTATTGCAGCATGTACCTGGGGGTGAAAAGTTGCCTCTTTCCATTTTAAATTACCCTATGTGTATGAAATCTATTTACAAACGATATTAAAGGCAGTCTCACTGCCTCTTCCTGTCTGGGAAACTCAAGTGTCAACATTCCAGAGCTGCTGCTGTCAAACCAAACAAGCGTCTGCAGATGCTAATGGATTCTACCCCTCTAAGGATTATGTTTGAGTTACTAACCATCATTCTCCCCCCCTTTCTTCCAACTGTTAGGAGTGAGGTAGAGAAAGCGGGAAAATGACATTTTTCTGAATATTAGGCACAGTTTTCTCCATTCAGGTAAGACATATTGATTATAATAGAAGTTTTTCTTAACATTAATAACAAGTAACCACCAAATCAGTGAACAGCTTCCCTGGAAGTATGTTCTGGATCGCACCTTATTTCACTGAATCCTCACACCACCTTCACCAAGGAGGTATCATGGTTCTCAGGCTAAAGCTGTAGGAATCAGCACTTACGGCCCTTACCCAACATTTCCCAGGGAGAACGGACCAGAACTGAGATTTAATTTTTGCCCTTTCTGGCTTCAAAACTCTTTTGCATGGGATGGTTTTTAGGTTTCTTTAGAGAGAACGCCACAAGTCAGTGCAGAGTGAGGCAGGGGACTCAGCTGAGTGACACATCTTGTGGCTCTTTTTCACCTGGCCCTGTTGTCAGGGCATTGACCTCATACAGTTTCCCTGGTGCTGAGCTGCCCCATGCTGAGACTTGATCAAAGATCAGGCCTCTCTGCATCCCCGTGAGTGGTTCCGGGGGTTGTTAATGGGTGTCACCTCGTTATCTTAGAAGGATGTGTGGGAGGTGCTGTCTAGTTTCTCCCTTCTGGCTAATGACCCTAGAGTGACAGTGTGGGCAATGTGTACACTTTTTTAAAGAAAGTGCTAATAAGAATCATGCTATGAGAACACCAGCTCATCATGTTGTGCCCTGGAGCCAGTGGACTGATGCCTCTGGTCGTCTTCCCCTGACTGCGGAGCAGGGGCTGTTGAGACACAGACACACAAGGCATCAGTCCTCCTGCTCCAGGGCCTGCTGGATGGCATGGGGATTGAAAGTGAAAGGTCTTTCACTGACCTCGGCAATTCCCACTGTACATGCTTGATTAGAATCCTTAAAGGGAAAAAGGCTATGGGAGGCACATTCGACACCTTGGTTTAGAAACCTGTCATCTGCAGGGCTCGTATTTCACTGGAATGATGGAGGAATTCTTTTTTGAGTAGCAATGGCCTCTTTCCTAGGCAGCCTTTCCCAAAGTACTGTCCTCATGGGACCCACTTTGGAATGCCCTGGTGGAAAGCAGAGAGCGGGAATGTTTGTATTTTACAAACTCCCTAGGAGATTCCAGGGAGCACTCAAGCTTAAAGATGATTTCTGTAAGATTTGTACATGAGTTTTAGGGTTCATGAGCTTCTTCCATTGTCTGCACAATTTTGTGTTTTATTTTTTCCTATGGAGAGCTAAAGCCTGTTGCTTTCATCACCTTCTCAATGGAAACCACAACACTCTACAGTGAAGGCAGGATGGAATGCTCTGTAGAGCACAGGGGACAACACAGGGTCCCTCGAGTAATATTTCTGTTAATCACTGTATTCTAAAAAATTATCAGTCCTGGATGTCTACACAACCATGCGCAAAATGTCTTTTAAGTGACAAAAGTGTGCAAGATTCAAAATATAACATCATCATGCTTAGTGACTGGTTTAATCACCCATTCTGTCTATTGGATATACATGTATGAATTTGGGAATTTGGGCAATTGACTTCATTACTCTGTGCCTCAGTTCCCTCATCTGTAAAATGAGAATAATACTGGTATTTTTTTTATATAGCTGCTTGGTAGTTAAAAGTGATAATAGATAAAAAAGAAGTTTTAATGTAGGACGTGGCAGATAGCAAATAATCAGTAAGGGTTAGTGTTATATTATCATCCCTACCTTATTAATAAATGCTAATATTCATAATTCTCAAGTATGGCCTACTGAAAGATATTTGTAATATATTTTTTCTGTTTCTGCAATTACATTCTTTTGCTTCAGTTTTCTTATAATGGGGATAGGGCACTGTCCTGTCTTTTTGGCAGCTCTCTCAGCATCTCTGGCTATTTCCACATAATAAATTGTTTAGCTAAATATTAGCTGTTGTATTTGTTGTTTCCTCCGGAAAAAAATGGCTTTTCAAGTACTACAAACAACTCATAAGCTTGTACATGTGAGGCCATTATAGCTTATGCAAAAATATATTCAGAATTGGGAAGCTGGAAATACACAAAACCCCACAAAACCCTGGAATAACATATTCTAAATTAGTATAAATATAAGCCCTGTGAAATCAGGGTTTTCTGTCTGTTGTTATTTCATATATCCCAAGTCCTTAGAAGTATACTGGGATGTAGTAGGAGCTTTTTTCTTTTTCTTTCTTTTCATTTTCAAAAAATGTAATTTTTGAAAAAAAAAATAAGATATGACTATAAATGTTTGCCTGTGCTTATGATGAATTTTGAGATTATATATGAGGGTTTGTTTTGTTTGTTTGCCCATGTCTTTTGTTGCTATTTCTCAACAAACATGCATTGCTTGGATTATTTTTGAAAGTTATTTGGAAAAACAACAACAACAACAAAGAGCAAATGAATTTGTGAGTTCGACCTCATTAAAACTGAATTCCAGGCAACTGAACTAGAAAAACAGCCTACATTCAAGCCGCCTGTTTTCCTTCCAATTACTGTTGTTGGGAGACAGTCTGATGCCCATCCCCAGGCTTTTCACAACACAGAAAGAAGGTCACTCTGCCTCTCCTCCTGGGTGAGAGCAGCATGTGCTTCCAGGCCTTTTGTTTATCATTCCCTTTGTTGATGCTGGAGAGAGTGATCTGAAGGTAACTGCACCAGCCTGACTACATGTCCCAGAAACTCAGGTGACCTCCATTCCCCCTCAAAGGCAGCATGTATTTCAGTTTAAATTTCAGTCTCTGCCTTGATCTTGGTGTCCATTTTCTGTGTCACATACGTACCATGTCTACAAGGTCTGACACTTCATGTTGGCAGAGCTGTACAGACAACTCAGTAAGGTTTCATAACCAGGGTGTGTCTGTGTCTCACAATTCTGTTCATGAGGACGTGTGGCAGTGTCCTGCTGAGTGGCATTTGTTATTGTTGTGTGTGTTTGTGTGCCATCAGAAGAATGTTGAAGCTTGAAGTAGAGCAAGCAAAAAACATTAAATTTCTCGTTAAACTTGGTAAGAGCGGAAGTGAAATCAGGGACATGTCATTCGAAGTTTATGGGGACAATGCTATGAAGAAAATGGTAGTGTGCAGATGGATTAGGCATTTTTCTCACTTGAAAAAACCGTCAGTGATGAAGAGAGGTGAAAGTGGCCAATAACAAGCAGAACAGACAGAAACATGGTGGAAACTTGTGTCATTGTGCTTCGTAATTGTCAGCTGACTGTGAGAAGCATAGCAGACCAAAAAAAAATCTATAAAGAAACAGGAAAATCTTAACTGAAAATATTGTCATGAGAAAGGCATGGCTCTTGCATCACGACACTGCACCAGCTGACACTACACTGTCTGTGAGGAAATTTTCAGCCAGCAAACAAATAGCTGTTTTGGAAAACCCTCCCTACTCACCCGATCTGTCCACCAATGACTTTTTCTTTACCTGAAAATAAGAAAATATTGAAGGAAGGCATCTTGATGTGATATTCTAGACATCAGGGTAATATGATAGCTCTGATGGTCATTCCAGATAAAACATTCCAAAATTGTTTTGAAAGGTGGGGTAGCCACTGGCGGCTGTGTGTAGCTTCCTGAGGGAAGTACTTGGAAGGTAATAATAGTGGTATTCAGCAATGAGGTATGTAGCTCTTTCCATGGATGTGTTGTGAGCTCAATTGTCAGGCCTCATACACACATGTAATAGATTTATGTACACTTGTAGAGCTGTGTACATTCCCAGCTAATTCAGCTCCAATGTATAACATTTAAGCCTCCACTCTTTGAAGTGAAATGTTAATATTGTAAGGCCCTGATAAGGATGTTTATTGATGGTGTGAGCTAACTGGAGGAACGGCTCCAGAACAAGGAGAGAGAGAGAGAGAAACAGAGCAGGAGACAGAGAGACAATGGTTACAGACGTATGGGGAAGGGGAAAGAAAAAGAAAGTCAGGTAGAGAGGGCGAAGGAGGGAGGGGGGAGAGAACATGAGAGTGTGACAGAGGCACAGAGAGACAGGATGAGAATGGGGGATTCGATAAAGCAGGTGTGATCAGTTCTGTGGTGGGGAATGGAAAGACAGCAAAAGCAGATTGAGAAAGAGGAGGAGAAGGGACAGATGACAGACAAAGAGGCACAGAGAGACCACAGATGAAACAGAAGTCATATTGAAAGAAAAATAAAGACACAGGAAGACACAGAGGGAGAAAGTCACAAGAAAGAGTAAGAGATGGAAATAAGAGAAGAAAATGTTAGGGAGTGGGAGACACTACATTATCAAATCATAAAAAGTGCAGAGAACTAGGTCCTAAGCAGACTATATTCTCCCTAAAATGCAGTCTTCTGTGGCCTTTTGCTTGACACATTTTGCACTCAGCCATGTCGAATGTTTAGAAGAGGCAGCAATTCTTGCACGTGATGGCTTTGAGGACCATTTGTGTCGGTTAGCGGGGTGTGGCGTGGAAGGGCCACTGCAGTTAGCTATGCATTGTTAACAGTCTCTTAAGTGTGGTTTCTTTTGGGAAGTGGACCTGATGGTCTGGACTCTGGATGGCAGAAAGACAATTACGTTTTTTTTAAATATTTCTCTGTGCTGTTCTAAATTTTTAACATGGGCAAGCATTTCTTTTATAAATAAAAATACTAAAACATGTTTTAAGTGGCTGTTGTGTCAGCATTGTGCTGAGCGCTGGGAATACACAGATGAATAAGATCTGATCTTTACCCTTGAGGGTGCAGAGTCTGGTGGAAATAGACCCATAAACAGATAAATGGCAATTTACTGTGTTAAGTGAGTAATAGCTGCGATAGGGTTTTGTGCAAAGTGCTGTGGGAGCAAAGATGAGTAGGGGGACAACTAATTTTGCCTGAGAGTGTGAGGCAAGGTTTTAAAGGAACGTGACATTTAAGCTGGGCCTTCATACAAGATTAAGAATTTTGCAGACAGAATTGGAAATGGTAGAAGGAAAGGTCATTTGTGCCCATTTTTATATCTCTGCTTGTCTGGTCTCGGGCTCATCTTAGGCTCTTAGCATAGTCACCAAGCTGTGAAGGGAAAGCATTCTTTTTTCCCTTCATCTCAGCATACAAGATAATTTGGGATCAAAGCTAACCGTATTTAAAAATATCAGTTTCGATGGCACATCGTAGAATGATAATGATTAAGTTATTGCCCTCAAATTGAACAAAGGAACCTGATTTTTTCAAAAAGATAAATTGTTCTACTAAATCTTCACAACCGTGTCTTCCTCACTCTCTCTCTTTGTCTGTTACCAGTGCGTGCACACCAATCTTGACGTGCACAAAATTATTTTAAAGCATTGCCATCACTTTTCCTCACCACAAGAACTGATTAGTGAAACAGTGATGGGATTTGTTCTTGGTTTTCTGTAAGTTTCTACTTTAAGAGTTAAAAGTGGGTATTTATTTTCTTAGATGTTCTTCTCAAATCAATACTAGGGATGGGTACATTAAGATGAAGAGACCATCACTCGTTATGACTGAAGTGGTGAACTTCACAGCAGTACAAAGATGCAGTAGAATGTGCCATGCCAATGTTTTCCATACTTAATTAGCCATGCCTTGCAAATAGGAAACAGTGTACATAAATGAAACACATGGAAAAGTCCCAGAAAATAAATTTAGCTTTTAATGGCTTGGTCCTTTTCCTCCTTCTTGCCTACTTTTTAGATAGAAGGAAACAAAAACAAAAAGAATAGAAAGGGAGGAGATGGTGAGGAATCATAACAGTCAGACACAGAGGGAGTGGGACGTGGACTCTCAGGCCTGGCTCACCAGCCCATAAGTAGTTGAAGAGACATTTCCACAGCCTTTGAGTTTTACTGTTCCACTCCACGTAGTTCTCAGACAGACTGTTGTGTGAGGTGATGTTATGCAATCCAGATCTGGTTATGAGTATTGTGATTTTGGAACTTTGTCCTAGAATATTGGACAACTGTAACAGAGAATCAATTTGGGAATTTCATCAGTTTAAGACAAAAATGACTGGGGAATGAGATTCTCAGCTGATAATGAATATTCCCTAAGGCACGTAAATTATGATCTCCCAAGAGTAGGAATGAGTTCTCTTCCAGTCCCTTTAACCTTGGTTTAATTTCCTACGTGGGATTCTTCTTGATATTCATTTAGATTAAAATCTTAGGGAAAGGAGAAGAGAATATTATACTTGCTTTAAAAGCTCACCAACCTTACGACTACTGTAGTACCTCTTACTCAACCTCAATGTGAGTCTTGAAAATATCTGTGTATTTTCTCCTGATAAGGACAGACATTGATTTACCTTTGTGTTGTAAGTGGTATTTGAGGTAGTTTAGGGTGGGGGTTGTCAAATTACAGCCCATTGGTGATTTCTGCCTTACCTTCTCTTTTTGTATGGCTCATGAGTTAACAATAGTTTGTACATTTTTAAATAGCTATAAAAATCTAAAGAAGAATGATATTCTGCAACATGTGAAAATTATTTTACATAATGTTTTACTGGAACACAGCCATGCTCATTCATTTACATATTATTCATATTGTACATATTGGCTGCCTTTCTGTTATGATAACAAAGCTGCAAAGCTGTGACAGAGACTGTACAATATTTATTCTGTAACCCTTTATAGAAAATATTTGCCCGCTCTTGATTTGGGGCCTTGAGAGAGTGTAAGCAGTGAGGTGCAGTGATGATCCTGCAGTTGTCCTTTGAATGCCCACTGCAGAGTGATCCTCTCACCTTTGGTTTTCTTGCCTCAATGGCATCCATGCTTATGAATATTTCAAATTCCCAGTAACACAGTGGACCACTCATCCTCTGTCCCTCTGCCTTTGTTTATGCTGTTTCCTCAGCCTAGAAATGTCAATGGCTATTTGGGGATTTTTCACTGTCTTGATTCATCAAGTATTAATAATCTAGATTGCCTCTTACAAATTCTTCTGGAAAAGTGGCCCAAAACAAAGAAGGAAAAGAAGAAGGAAAGATAGAGAGAGAGAGAGAGAGATAGATAGATAGATATTGAGATTTTCAGTCCAAGAATGAGATAAGGGTGTGTTTTGCTGAAGCCTGATGCTCCAGATGCCAGGATTAGCTAATGCCTGGTTGGGGCATTGCCCAAGGCCCCAAGGAGAAAATGACTTCATGCTCCTTATTTAAGGAGCTGAACGGAAAACCAGCCCTGATGCTAACAAAGTCTCAGCCAGGCAACAACACAGGGGAAATGACAGGACATGCTGCATTATGAGAAGGATCAATCCAAGAACATGTTGCATTATGAAAAGGATCGATTGCATTTCTGATAGTATACTGAACTGGGAGCAGCGTGACAAGAGGAAAAGAATTATGATATAAAACTACACTTTCCTTTGGGCATGTTTACCTAGGGAGGTAAATTGAGAGTTTAGGGGGTTTTCAAATGAATATGTGCATGACCAAATTTCACTTATAGGTGGGTAAAGGACTGCTATTTATTGAGGATTTGAATAGTACTTAATATAATAGTCACCAATACTCATTGGGTGTTTACAATGTGCCAGAGACTATTTGAGTTGTTACTTATATCAGTAAGAATAGGAAGTAGGTACTGTTATTATTCATCAGAAATGAGTACTAGGAATTAAACTATTCCCATTACAATAGGTTAAGTAACCCAGTAAGCTCACATGCATAGCAGATGTTAGAATCTCAGTTAGAAGCTAGGCAGGTGTGTTCTAAACATCTTGGCTCTTTTCCACTATTTACAATACTAAACGCATTGTCATTAAGTGGCTTGGATTTGGTGTACTCAACCATAATTAAGTAAGTGCCTAACGCCTGCCCGGCATATGCCAGCTCCTAGCCTTGAGGGGTTTATTCATGATTAAAACCAAGAATAAATCTGACCCTCCATGAACTTGAAGCACAGTGGCCTGTCTATTGACTATAAAGTTGGAGAGGTTATGATCTGGAACTCCTTTGGAAAGTAGACTTTGCATAAGCCCTAAACATACTCATTTTGGGGGAGTTAGTTGAAAAAAAAAATTTAGGGGAATAATCTTCAAAAATGAGATGAATATTTTAATAGGTGGAGTGCTGGTTGTGATGGCTGAAATAATGTAAAAATGCATTCACAGAAATCTATATCTGAAGAAACACAGATACTTAGGGTTCTCTTTACCATGGACACTGGTGATTCAGTGTTTGTGGGTGTGTATTAAGGCCATTTATGTAGACACGCATGTCTCTGCTTCTGCCTCTACATCAACATGGTCAGCCTGTTGCTGGAGACTGTCTCTGGGTTGTCTTCAAATTTGGAGGCAAAGACTCTGCTATAGGATATAATATGATTGTAGGACTACTATCCTGTGAAAAGCAGAATGTTTCCCTAGTTGTCTGATTAAACAATTTATGTGTACATGAAAAAATAAGATAAAATTACTTACAATCCTGTAAAAGCCAAAGAAAACACGAACTTAAAAACAGAACTAAAACGATAGCTATTTAGCAAAGTATTTGCGGTTCTTTGTTTTTGCAATAGTTTCTTCTTTCTCTTGGAAAATGCTTCTTTTTATTTAAAAAGATTCTGGTTTTTATTTTTCTTCCCAAATCAGGGACCATTTTACTTAGATCGGGTGTGTGCAGCTTGGTATATTTCACCCTAAGAGCTAAGTTGGCTGAATTCAGTCAGAGCAAATTTGAATTGTTTGACCTTGATATATTATTAAAACTACCCTGTAGCCAACTTGTTTGTATTTGTAATGGACTCATTTATTTTCTGACTTGCTTAAATTATATTTATGCTGAATTGTTTGCAGAATTTTGGGTTTATAATTAAGACTCATTCTCCTTTTTCATTAAAACACTTGGTGCATGTGAGTAAATTTTCCTGAACAGTCATTTAGATTGGGACAGGGTTTGTTAAAATGCACCATTTAGACTGCTGTCAAGATGGAAAACCAGGATAACAAATGGGTTTTGCATGTCTGTAATCTACCAGTCTGGGATGACTGGTAAAATGTTTCCTTCCCAGAATTTGGATCTCTGGCCTTTCTCCATTTTCTTTCTTTCTTTTTTTTTTTTTTTTGTATGTGTGTGATTCAATTTGGCAATATTCACACTTTCCCCAAAATTCCTGCGTTCAACTAACTTATTCCATCAGGAAATGCCTCAGATGTCTGCCCAAGATTTTCCCACCAGTCACCTTCCTTCACTACTTGCCCCATCTCTTTGCCTCTCACATTGGTGTTTATCATATAGTTTACTGGGGAATGTGAACAGAGAAAATTGAATGATTTTACACCTGCCCGCCATCCCCTGGAAGGTAGAGATTATTGCCACCTTGCTGAAAAAAGAGATGGATTAAGCAGCACTGTGCGTCCTGATGGCTTAATTCTTTACAAGAGGCACTGCAGAAAGCCTTGGCATATTGACATAACCATTCTTTTTCTTTTTCTTTTTCCTTTTAAAAAGTGGTATGGATATTTGTCACACATATATCATTATAATCCTGTACAAAATGCAAGCAAGGAACTGAATGCAGAATGTCTCTCTGCCACCTCTGTGATGCTGTCATTTCTCAAAACTGTGACTGTTCCTATATAGGTTAGAAGAAAGCTGTGGGAAAGAGGGAGAGGAATGTCAAGGATTTCAGTAGGTGGAGCTGTTCCCTCTGAGACAGTGCTGAGCCTGGCTCCTGAGTCGGGGCTCAGAAGCCCACTAGCCAAGGCCAAGGGCTATTGTTGATTTGTGGGAGGCCAGATGGCTGCACAGGGATATTCCACATGGCATGCCTTGTATATGATGAGAAGGGATGGTTGTGTGCCTAGTTCTGTGCCTGCTGATTCTGATATTTAGGGACGTCATTTGTGGTGAACAAAGATGTACAGGAGGAAGGAGAGGTCGCGATAAAGAATATGAACTGCAGTGCACTACACTTTTGAGTTCTGTTTACTAACCATATAACTTTTGCTTTAGTATTATTAAACCCACCACATGCTTAACTTTCTGGTAGGGGTGAAAATACAGAACTAGTCCTCCTTTCACGTGCTTCACAGTCTAAGTGGATCAATACATAGTTGAAATATAATTTGGTATTTGCAATATATGAAGTATATGCAATATTTAAATATAAATATATTTAAAGAGGAGAATCTAGTCAGATGTGGGGAGTGAAGTAATGGTATGAGCAAAGACTTGAACAAAAAGGTCTCCTGTGTTGTCTCTGGCAACTATAATGGGTAAGTAGAATCATCCAGATGAAGAGGTGAGGAAAACATGCTCCAGGTAGAAGGATAAGCATGTGTAGCCTCTCAGAGCGTAAGAAGAAACAAGCCATGGAAGGGAGGTGGGCTGGGGTGAGGCTGGAGAGGGAACCGGCATCATATCCTGAAGGGCCTTGCAAATTAGACCAAAGAGCGTTGCTTCATTTCGAAGGTATTAGGGAGTGACATGACCAGCATTTTAGTTTGGAAGAAAAAAAAATACAGCAACAATAAATTGGATGGGCAAAATATTGGACAAAGGGAGACTTTAGAAAGCTACATGAAGAATTTACTCATCCGTGAAGCCCATTTACAAGGCATTATGTGAGCAGCTGAGTGCCTAGCCACGAAGATTGATGGTGCCTTGTGATTTTTATACCTACTTTCTCAAGACAACTCTACAGATACCAATACTATCTAACCAATAGTGATATCTTTTGTCTGTTATATGCTATTTCATCCTTTGCTTTGAGAAGCATAATATACGATGCCTCAGAAATACCAGAAGCTAGTACAGGAGCCTGTGCTAGGTGTCCAGACAGCTGAGTCTTGGCCTCGGTCCCACTGCAAATGTCCTCAGTGCATGACAACAGTCACTCTAGTTCTCTGTGCTTATTTCCTTGATTGCAAAATGAAATTGCTGGACTAGACAATAACTGAGGTCTTGTGCATTCCATAAACCTGTGACCCTGGTTAGGATCTAGTGAAGAGAAGGATTTGAAAGGGCATTTCAGAAGAACTGGGTAAAGAGACCCCAGCTGAAACTGAACTGCATACCCAATTACTAATGATTGAGAGGGCTTGGTGGAGGTGAACCACTTAAGAAGATTTAATATATACAGGTACACAAATAAAATACAGGAGAACATGCAGAGTTGACCACTTCTGTACACTGACCACCTCCTTATGCTGACCTAATTTTTATAGACTGGACATGCCCCATGTGTACAGATCAGTAGACCTAGTTCCTTATGGGGACCACCTCCACATATTGACCAGTTGTTTTACAGTCCCTTGGGTGATCAGGTTAGAGAGATTCTACTATATATAGATTCATGCTGTGGGAAAATCTACTGAGCATATATGTTGTTTAATAAATACATATTCAAAAGAATGTTAAGTCGCTTTTAGGAACGGATAACCTCTGTTTTCCTCTAGTCACCATTCCTGACTCAGTGCCCTTCTCACAGGGTGTTTGAGAAGTGTCGGTTAATAAGGCTGACTTTAAATGCCTTTTGAGCACAGTTGGGCCTTTCAACAGCACTTGTGACCTCAGCTTCTTTTTGCAGCGGGGGTTCCCTGTGCCACAAAATCCAGGCTCCATCACCATACGCTGATGTCCATAAAAATCAATCACTAGTAGGAAATCTACCAGAATCCGTGTCTTCCAGGCTCACATTTTCATCTTTCCTCCTCCCAAACCTCTGCCAAAAATTGCACTTGGAAATGACAGGAAAGTGGAGACCGTGCCTGGGAGGCAGCAAAAGAGAGGGCTAAGCCAGGATCCATTTCCCCAGAATTGCATATAGGGGAGCAGTGGGAGATGAAAGGGATCACGTTGGTTGGAGCGGATAATTCGAGGTGCTTCTGTCTCTTTTCCTCCGCCACCTTATCTTCCCAGCTCTTAAAATGAAGGAGATTCAGGTATTTTAAGTTGTCAAGAACTGCTTTCCCATAGTATTTCAAGTCCAGGGAAGGAAAAGATCTACTTTACAAGAAAGTGAATACTGATATTTTTGACTGCACAGGATTCAGGGAAGTGGAGGGATGGTGCTGCAGACAGAAAATGACCCTGCCGTCTCAGCACAGTTCCCTCAGCGCAGGACCTGCCATTGGGACTGTTCTGGGGGAAGCTCCCATGTTCAGCGCGAAGCCAGGCATCTGGGGAGTCACGATCAAAGGCGAAAACTCCTCTTTTGTTATAGCTAGTCTTTAAAATAGACCCAATTAGATAGACCCAAGGGATTCCTCTGCCTCACGCCTGTCACCGCTCCACTGTGCTTGGGACTTCTGCATACACAACAGACAAGGAACAGTAATAATAACTTTTTCTATTATGACAAAATAAAGAGCCAGGAACAATTTTCAGCCAATGATCCAAGTGCTGCCCCAAAGCAAGTCTGTGTTACATAACTACCAACTTCTTGAAAAATAGTCTAATAATCTCTGTTGGGCTCATTGCTTGCTTTCTCCGCTTAGAGAGTACTGGCCGTGTTAATAGTTGGCTCTGGAAGGAAATGTTGAAGTTTATGTTCTTACCTGGAAGAGCTAGTAATAATTTTAATTTGTTTCAATGCTAAATGATGTTTGTGCACCCCTGCCTTTCATGTGTCCATCTCTACAAAGAGGCCAACAGAAATCCTTGCCCAAGGGAGCGCGCAGTACAGATTCTCAGGAAGGTGAGTGCATGCAGGATTTCGCCGCCAGACACTTTCATTCATTGCTTTTCCACCGGTCCGATTTTGGAAATTGAGTGTTGTTCACTGTTGGGTCCCACAAGGACTGAAAAGATCTCTGAGGTCATTCTCTCCAATGTCCTTATTTTACAGATGAGCAATCTGAGGTCTGTTGAGACTGAACTAAACAGGCTATGAAGGACTTCAGAGGATGGATGCCCTTGCTTTTCATAAGGGATTTGAAATGCTGGCAGTGAAGCATAGTGGTGGAAGACTGGGTTTGAATTGCTGGTTACAGCGTTTACTAGTTAAGAAACATTGGACAGGTCATTTAATTTCCCCAGGATAATTTCATTGTCCCTAAAATGAAAATGATATTGTAGCCCCTTGCAGAATTAACCTGAGTATCATAAGAGACCATGCCTGGAAAGCATTTTATCTGAGGCTCAGCCTCAAATAAATACTATGTTGTTGTATGTGAGATGTTGTGATATTGAATGACCTTTTAAGAAATTGTAGCATTATAGCTATGGATATCTTGATAACAGTTTATTCTGGGAATATGATTTTTTGTGTGTATCTTTATGACTATATACGTAGGTAGGTAGGCAGGTAGGTAGATAGATAGAATGAGGTCTAACTAATAAGTTTACAAACTAATCCTAGAAAAAGTACTACATACCTCATTGCTGAATATCACTATGGTCACCTTTGAAGTATTTCCCTGGGCCATCTGGCCACTGCAATGATATTCTGCAGTGAGGTATGTGGCACTTTTTCTAAGCTGAGTTGGCAAACTTAATTGTCAGACCTCATATATACCGCATACACACACACACACACGTTTCTTTCTAACACAAGAATTTCCTACTGAAGGCAGGTTGTAAAATGCATTTCACTTAAAAAGCATTATAAGCATTCACTGAGAATACTCAAGAGTATTGACTTGGTCTGTGACAGCCTGGTCCGATAAGAACAAATGTTGTTCACTTGTCTGAAAACACAGTACTTGTAAGGCAGCTACAAGGATGCAGAACATAAAAATGATTCTGCGGAAATATTACTGACACCCAACTGCTGATGTCATGAAATTAGAAGTTCAGATTTTAACATAGCATACTTTTTTTTTTTTTTTTTTGAGACAGAGCCTCAAACTGTCACCCTCAGTAGAGTGCTCTGGCATCACAGCTCACAGCAACTTCCAATTCCTGGGCTCAAGGGAGTCTCCTGCCTCTGCTTCCCAAGTAGCTGGGACTACAGGTGTCCACCACAATGCCCGGCTGTTTTTTTTTTTTTTTAGTTGCAGCTGTCATTGTTGTTTGTCAGGCCCGGGCTGGATTCAAACCTGTTAGCTCAGGTGTATGTGGCTGGCGCTAGCCTCTTGAGCCACAGCAGGCACCGAGGCAAACATTGCATATTTTTTGAAAGCCTGTATTCTTGGAATCAGTATGTATGACATAATGATGGTGATAGTAAACCCAACTTCATAGATTTTATAGGAAAAGTTTGGTTGCCTGCACATACACTTACTTTCTTATAGCAAACAAATGAAAAATATGGATATGACTGTGAGATCAAGATTGAGAATGTTTCATTATTGGATTTAATTTGAATGCTGCTTCAAGTTCAGCCTTTGCTCATACAGAAGAGGGAAATGTAATGATAAGAGAATCACAAAAAAAAAAAAAGAGAGAGAGAATTACTAAAGACTCACAGATATACACTTGCAACTTCCTCCACTTGTAACTATCCAGGTGACTTGGATCAAATTACTTAAACATTGTAAACCTAAATTGCATCAAATATGGTAATAGCAGCTCCATACAGGGGTGGTGACAAGTGAGAGAACGTAGGTGAAGATCTCAGGGACTGGCCAGTGTGCAGAGGTGCTGAGTGCTAGCCAGTTATTATTATTATTATTATTAATAGCTGCTCTGTCTGGGTGGTTATGTATGTGGCGGTTACTCCACATTTCTCAGAAAAGATTATGCAGTCACTGTAAGTAGTTCAGGGAAGAGCCTGCCGAAAGACGAGATGATGTGGGTCAGCTACATTTTACCTCATCATATATAAAGGATGTCAGAGCAGTCATTTGGGGTTCATCATATATAAAGGATGTCAGAGCAGTCATTTGGGGTTGGAACTGCCTCATGTATATCCAGACTTTTTATATAAATCTTGGTGAATGTGTATGGGTTTGGAGTTTGACTGCACCTTTAAGAATCCACTGTCCACTTCTTCCCTCTTATCTTTCCTTTTCCCTTCCCCCCACTCTCTCCCCCATCTCCTTGGCACCCTTTAGAATTCCCCAGGAGCTCACTGCTAAGTCAACAATTGATTGAAGGACTGGACCACCGGGTCTAGGTGGCAATGACTTTATTTCAGTTAGGGAGATTTTAGAAGGATAAACAGTAATGGAAATTGTGTTTTGTTTGGCTTCTTTTTCTTTTCAAATAAGCCAGTCTTCCATCAGCATGGCTAAAACTAAGTGCACATCTCTGCCAGTTACTAGCTGGGTTTCTAATTTTAAAATTTGTGTTTGTCTTTCCTAAACCCGTGACTTAAACATCCTTCTTTCTACCTGGACTTTCCTTTTAAAGGAAGAAGGAATATCCAGATGATTTAAGCAAATGGGAATTTAATTCATCAGATTTAATCTTATTTTCTTGCTTAGATTCATAGCTTTAATCTGTAAACAAGCTCATCATTAGGGAGATAGGTAATTACACAAATTAGATTGGGGAAACTTTGCCAGGGGAGATGGATTTTGTTTACTCTATGTGCTTGGCACCAGAGGAATTTCTTTCTCACACACAAAAAAGCTCCATCTCATGTGGCTAGAGAGGTGGAAAAGAATGGAGAAGTCTGTGAAAGGCATGTTTTTGTCCCTAGGACTAAAGCATGCCTTTAATGAGCTCTTGTTCCAGCCTGCTTGTGGGGGGTCAGGGTGAAATGACAGACTAGCAGAGCATGCGAAACAAATGGGGACCCCCGAGGTTTAACTTTTCCCAAGAGCATGGCATATATTTTCTGTCCTAAATATCTTCTTTGGTTTAAATGGAACTTCTCCTAAAATTTCAAAATGTGCTCTGCAAATGTTGAAATGCCCTCATGAGCAGTTAATCCAATTGCCCTGAGAAACTTGACTCACAAAAATAATTTCTAAACTTTAAAGTAGATACATTGAGCTCAAAGTATAGGTAGTCTACATGCGTAGTAAAGTGTAAATGTGAATGGATACCTCTGTCTTTATGTCTTAAAAGAAGGATGGGCAAAAGATTGTGAGTGGAGTAGATGGTCAACCGTGAGAAGGTTTCAGGGGAAGACAGGATTACCGAGAATTGGGGCAGCAGAGAAGACTGGGGTTGAGGGTAGGGAACTGCATGTGAAAAGGAGATAGAAGAAAACAAGTTCTCTTTGAATAGATGGATCCTTATAAGGAATCATAAATAATAAATCTGCAAAGATAGTTTGGATCTTGGACAGCAAGTATTAACTTTCTGTTATGGACATGAAGAACCAGTAAATATTTTAGATAAAAAGTGAACTAAGAAAGTTCACAGGAAAATAAGAATGGTCAGGCATGAACTTCAGAAAGTGTTTAAGGGGGACAGAGATCATTTAGGAGGTAAAGTATTCATTCTTTTATTTTATAAAAGGTTAATTGATCACCCTCTGTGTGCTACGCCCTGTACTACAGGAGATTTCAGCATTAACAACACAAATGTGAATTTTGCCTTCAAGAAACTTACATGTGCAGAAATAAAGCTGTACGTCTACATTATTTTGGCTGTGATCATCATTGTAACAGAAAAGAAACTGTTCATCAATCCACTCAATAGCTCATTTGACAAGCACATTGTATTCCAGGAACCTACTAGTATGTATCAGAGGTCCTTCAATGAATTGATGACCTGGGGCGTTTGCCTTCACAGAACTCAGAAGTTAGTGGATAAAAAATAATAGACACTAAAGACCAGTATTAATTTTTTCCTTGGTACACATTTTTGGAAGTACAACATAAAAATGGAAATGTACATACTTGTTAAATGGTACATTTTTCACAAAGTCAGCTCAATTGTGTAACTAGCACCTTGATCAAAAAACAGACTACTAGCATCTACAAATACCCTTCAGTCACTACCTGTTGGGAGAAACAACATCAAGCTTCTAAAAGCAAAAGATTAATGTTACCTGTCCTTGAGCTGTACATAAACAGAGCTGTACTGTACCCACACTGGGTAACTGCCGTGTTTGGTAAGTGACATTCACGTTCTGCGTTGCAATAGTTTGTTTCTTCTCACTGTTGAATAGTAGTCTGTTGTGTGGATACACCACCATGATCTATCCATCCTCCCAATGACGTGTACTTGAGTAATTTTCACTTTTTGAACTAATACTGTTGCTGTGTATATTCTTCCAAAGAATATAGTATATCAAGGGGATTTGACCTGGTTTTTGAAGCCAGAAAATTAAAAAAAAAAAATTGAGGTAGTAAACTTTGAGTTGGCATGGGTGTATTATGGCTACATCTAGGTCAGCAGGGAGTTGCATTAAATCACCCACTTGAGAAAAAGAAAGACTTCAACCAACTGGGACCAGGGCAGTGGGCCTCTGAATGCCCCCAGAATTGGTGTCAACTACTGCCTTTGTAACACCAGCTCTCTGCTATTCCTTTTTTTTTTTTTAAGTTTTAATTTTTTTTTTTTTGTGGGTGTAGGTGATCATGTCGTTTGCATACAGAGATAATTGTATTGTGCACATAAATTTTCTTTCTTCCTATATTTTCCTTTCTTTCCTTCCTTCCTTTTCTGTGTCATAGCTCACAGCAACCTCCAACTCCTGGGCTCAGGCGATTCTCTTGCATCGGTCTCCGGAGTAGCTGGGACTACCGGCTCCCGCCACAATGCCCGGCTGTCTGCCAAGGCGGGGCCTAAACCCGCCACCTTCGGCATATGGGTCCAGCGCCCTACCTGATGAGCCACAGGCGCCGCCCAGCTCTCTTCTATTCCTAGTGCTTTCTTTCTGTGATGGTTGGGACCTCGGGCTGGTAACCACAGGGTACAGGGATTCTTTTATGGGAACTAACAAGCATTGAGAGGGGTGTGTAGGGAATCATGTGACTGCAAAGCCCCAGATTCTTCTGTTGGTGAAATGCTTCCTTTCAAAATTGAGCATTTGACATGATTTTCATTAGGGGAGGGCTATTGAAAATTAGGCCTGTCTAAAGTGGACTGATTTGAAGGGAATTTTTTCCCAAATAGGATTAGGTAGAGCTGATTGGTCTTTCTTCAATTCATTTTATAAAGGGAAGCAGGAGAAGGAGAGAAGGCTTGGTGGAATGTCTGTAGGTTGTCAGTATAGGCTGAATTAGCTGCCACTATGAACCTTGAGGTCAGCTGGCCTGTGCTTGAAACCTCACACTCCTACTTTCCAGCTGGGTGACCTTGGGCATAGTGTTTGACGCTTATGCATTTTCTCATATTAACCTGGACATAATAGTCAAAGTGGTTGTAAAGAGTCAATGATACATGCAAGGCATTAGAATAGGACCTACCGTATCTGAGCATCTTGTAACCTGGGACAAGTCAACATCTATCTCTAAGCCTCAAAGTCTGAAGTCTCCAAGGCTCTTTCCAACTTTAGCCATTATGATTCCTCCAAATTAAACTATATCATCACACACAAGTATGTTTTGTGTGCCTCGGATGTTGACAGTTACAGCCCTACATTGCAAAACTCGCTGCTTTCAAGCTTTGATGGCATTCAGTCTGAACATGTTGTATTTTGTTCCCATTGCAGGCTACAAAGAACCCTAACCTGGTGCAAAAAATAAAGATTTTATTGTTTGTCCTTGTACTCTACATTGTACTTGGGTCCCAGAGTCACTTCTGGGAAAAGTCTGGTAAAAAGTGCCCCCTTCAGTTTTGCATAAATGAATTGTAGGATCTTGCTTCCTTGGTTTCAAATTATACTTTTTTTCATCCTTCTATTGTTTCTTTCTTTTTTTTCTTTTTTAATTTACCCGATGACTGTAGAGTCTTTACTCCTAAATGAGGGCTACCTTTTCCTGGTCATCCTGATGAACAACTTAAAGAAAAAAACTGGGGCTGTTTATTTGAAATCAAGATTGTGCCTGGGGTGGGAAAGAGTGAGAGGGAGATAAGGGTCAGCTTTCAGTTGCTATAACAACCATCTGTCATATCTGTATTTTCTTCTTTTAGTGTCTTCTCTGATCTGTCTCCTGATTTCTGATTCTAGAAATCACGCAGGACCATTTTATGAAAGGATGTGTTATTTTAGCAATATATTTAAGAGAAATATAATTGTAACAATGGCTATTTAGTATTGTGTGTCTTCTACTTGCCAAGAACTGTGCTGGGTCGTTTTGTTGTAATAATTCCATTTCTTCTGCAAAACTATGGAGAACACTGCCTGGACACACTCGCTTTCTGGATAATACAGTAACAGTGTTACTCTGATAACACTGATTACTGGGAATTCCTAATGCACATTCCTGTGTCAGGCATTCAACAAGAAATATGCTTTTGGGTTTCCAGGTGTTAGGTGTGGCTGGTAGTTTGATTAGTGTCTTTCTTTATGATTTTTCCAGCACCCAGTGTCTGTTTTATACAGTTAAAGTTAAGTATGGCCACTTAAATGTCTGGATATCTTTCTTCTTTGTTGAAGGGGATGCTGATCTGTGTGTATTATACTCTTGTATCCCAAATGGTTAATTAGAAGAGAGGATAAACTGTTGTTATACCTCGTGTATTCAGTTTTTCACCTACTGCGTGCTAATGCTGTGCCCCGTGCCATTTGGATAAGTAAAAATAATTTGCAGCCTTCTGGAGTTCATATTCCAATAGGTGAGAGAGCTACATATGTGAATAATTCAGATAATTTTCCTCTTTTGATACGTATTAGAAGAGATATATAATGATTAAAGGAAGCTGATGAGCTTACCAGATTCAATTTACTATACCAAAGACTTTCCTGTTGTATTATTCAGAATGTCCCATAAGTCACTGTGTGTATGGGTTGGGATGGGACAGGAATGGAAAATTCTAGCTAAATGTACCTTTATTTACAAAATATTTACTGTAAAACTTTACAAACTATTCTTTGTGTGTTGGCCACTTCTTTCTATACACGAGAGCGTGCACACACACACACACACACGTCTTCCTTCTGAGTCACTGCGGATGTCTTCCGAGATCCCTGTTGTTATGCTGTTTTCCCAGTGTATAGCGCCTTGGGGGTCACCCTGTAGTTCTTTTGCACAGCCCCCTTTTGGTCTATTTGAATTCACTTCACAAACATTGAGGTAGCACTTACTATGAGTTGGACCCTGTGTCCAGTACTGAGGTTACAGTGGTAAATAGGACAGATCGTCACTCTAAGGTAGTTTAGAGGAAAGACTTATTTGTCCTAATTTACATTCAGAAGAACATGAGCATGATTTCCAAAGCACCTTTCTCTCTTTTCCAAATCTCTACCTTGTTATGTGTTCCTTATTACAGGTGAAGCCACTATCATTACACTAATGATCCAAGATATCATCTGAGCAGCCAGAGTTAGGATGTTAAAACATAAATTTGACTTTGTGACAACCATTAAAACCCTGGAGAGCTTCCTTCTTGTGTAGATGACAGTGATACTGACCTGTCCTCTGCTGACATACTCGTCTCTCTCTCCACCTCACTCCTCATGTGGTGGTCCAGCTGTGTCCAGCTACTGTGGGCTGATGGACTCTAAATCTCAAGTGATCTGTTGTCATTAGCAGTAGAAAGAAGGAAGGCTGGTCAAAGTCAAAAGCATCAGGTTAAATAATTGTAAAATATTTGGAATAAAATGATATTTATTTCTTGATGGGATTAATTGTGCTTACATAATTTCATTCTTTTCTTCCTTCCTCACATCTTTTTCTGCTCCCTTCATTTCTAATACAGTGAAAGTCACTTTGCCCAGGGCCAACAAGACACTTTGACCTTTTCATTCTTGTTATTACTATCAGTAGTAGTGCTGGTAGCAATGGCAGTCAGTCATAGAAACATGATTTGGAGGAAATACTAATGACTCACACAGAAATGTTAGCAATTTGTGGCAAAGGTTGGACTGGACTATATAGTTCTGAATACTTTCCATCCTTCAGCAGCCCTTTGACGCTTAGTATAAAGGATTGCTTGAATGAGCTATTTTGTTTTTAAGAGAGAGAGGAAAAGATAGCAGAAGAAAATTTAACTAAAATTGAAAGCCAAGGGATCTATTTGGCTTCCATTCCTTTCAAGGATGTGGCTAGGTCCTTTTGGTTTGAAAATTTCTTCAGTTCTGAATTCTAAAGTATTGCAAAAGTTGTTTCCAAGTGCCAGCATTCACATACTTACACCCCAAGACAGTGAAGGGAACAGGAGGAGAAGAATATAACAAAGGCGATGGGGCTGAGCTGAAGGGCTCTTCCCACAAAGTTCTTGCTGCAATCTAGGTTTTTCATGCTGAAGACATCTTGTATTTCAGATGCTGAGGCTTAGAGAACAATATGCCAAAATGCAGTGCTTTGGCTCACTGAGTACTCGGAAATAAAGGAGATGAAAGGCCTTAGAAACAGTCTCAGAACCAAGGTCTTTCTGACCTTCTTCTACACACTCCCTTTCCCTCCTGAAAGAAAGAAAGGGGCTTTCTCTGAAGTTCCCTATCTGACTAAGGGAGGTTCCTTCAGAAAGAATGCAGTGATCTTGAGCCCCTTCCCTCTAATCTCATCAAACAAAAGATTTACTCAGGGGAAAGGGCACTAAAGGTCCACACCACCTGCTCTTCCGAGGACTGTACTTGAGTAACTTCACCTGTGTATGGAGACAGACTTCGCCGGCAGGGTGGTTCCTCCCCTTACCCTCTCAGGGCTGATGTTCACCCTCTCCAGGAGCCTCTAAGACCCTTTTTCTTTTCCCTCAAACACTATTTAAACTTCAATCATCAAGCCGTTCTTTGAGTCTTATATGTGTGGAACTCCAGTGCATATACACATGATAAATTTGTATTCCTCTTCTGTTAATCCATCTACCCTCAGATTTATTCCAGAGATCAAACCTGCAGGGGGTAAAAGGAAGGTTCCCTTTGTCTCTACACTGATGGGGGTGGTGGTAACGGTTGTGACTCTTCCAAAAGTGTGATGTTTCAGAGCAAAGAAAAAGCTGCTGTGTATGCTGAGGTAAGCTGTGCAAGGGCTCATTTTTCTTTATTTTATGTTTAAAATATATGAGAAAGAGAATAGTAGAAATATGGAGACAGAGAGTTACAACAGAGCTGTTGACTATGGTAATCTTAGTGAATCTCGTTAATGCTTTAACAAATAGATGATAATCGCAGTCAGCACATTGATTTTTTTGAACGCAAGCAGGCGCGGAAGTGCCGCTTAAAATAGTATGTTGATTTTCCCATTAAAGTAGGCCAAATTCTCCATGATGACAATATTAATTTGCTTAGCTAGCTCTTTATTTCATTGACAGTGTGGCGATAAGCTTCAGCCCAGCTGTGACTGAATTATCAATCAAGCAACAAGTCTTTTTTGTCTCCTGTTTGTGTGCTAAAGATTGCCAGCTACCATGATGGGTCCATGATGACTCTAGTCTCCAAGAGGCTGGAGTCTAGAACCAAGAAGCCTGTTAACTAATTCCAAAATTAAGTGCTGTGTTGTGTAAGTAAATACACAGCACAGGTGCTGAGAGCAGAGAGGATGGATAGAGCAGTGGTTCTCAACCTTCCTAATGCTGCAACTCTTTAATACGGTTCCTGTGGGTCACGACCCACAGGTTGAGAACCGCTGGCTTAGAGCTTTGAAGGGCAATGGGGATTCTCAGATATTTTTTAAGGATAGATAGGCTTGGCTAGAAAAATATGAAGTTTTCTATCAATAGATAAATCTTGGGTATATAAATCAGTAATGAGTCTGCCTGGAGTTGATAGAAATCTGGCTGTCCAGAGGGAGAGGGAGCGAGAATAATAGGCATGATGAGAGAGAAAGTGAGAGGGGAGAAGAGGCTAAGACAGAGAAAGCCCCAGAGAGAGGGAGCAAAAATGATCAGTATTGGATGACTTTAAATACCAGGCCAAAGAGAATTATACAAAATATTACTCAATTGAGTCTAAGGGTTTAATTTTTGGATTATTTTTTTTTAGAGACGGAGTCTCACTTTGTTGCCCTCGGTAGAGCGCTGTGGTGTCACAGTTCACAGCAACCTCCAGCTCTTGGGCTTGGGCGATTCTCTTGCCTCAGCCTCCTGAGTAGCTGGGACTAGAGGCACCTGCCACAACACCTGGCAATTTTTGTTGCAGTTTTGCTGGAGCCTGGTTTGAACCCTTTACCCTCGGTATATGGGGCCGGCACCCTACTCATTGAGCCATAGGAACCACCCAAGTTTTGGATTTTTTAAAACTGTTCTCCTTAAAGAAAGAAACGCTGATGTAAAACAAATTTTCTATGACATATTTTTTAGATGACAGCAGTGGCTCATGTTGGAAGGAGGCTGAGAACAGAGGACAAGAAGGGAGTGGTGAGGAGGCTAAGGAATTTTTCTCACCTATGATTTGCTTCCACTGTCCAGTACACAGGATGGACGTAAAGTTCGTGTATGGTTTAAGTTTAAATTGCAAACTTTATGTCCACTCTGTATAAAATGGCTGGAAGTTAACTCAGTTACAAAGGATTTTCATGATAGCATCCTTCACGTAGCATAAACTCTGCCTAGAATTATTCTGAAAGATGAAAGAGGAAGGCTTTTTTCCCATCGTGCCACTACATCCAGGAGCAGGGCTGCAGCCAGACTGTGGGGCAGTAGTTTTGGAGGGAGGTGCTGCTGCTGATGGCTGACCACAGGAGTCGGGTCAGAGAATAAGGCAGAAGTGTGATTTGGAAGATCTCAGTAAACATCTGGGCAAGGAAGGCATGACAATAATAATGGCTATGCTGGCGCCAGAGCCAAGGCTGGGCACAGGGGCCCATACCTGTAATCCCAGCACTTGGGAGGCCAAGGCAGGAGGAGCCCTGGGGGCAGGAGCTTGAGCATTTGAGACCAACCTGGGCAACATAATAAGACCCTATCCTTACAATTTTGTTTTAATTAGTCAGGTCAGTAGATGATCAAATAAATACCCATTAAGAGAAAAACTCAATTCAAGGTGGGAGTGGGGGAACAAGGGAGCAGAGAGAGGGGAGGGGGAGAATAGGTGTGTTCTCACTTAGTGGGCATAATGTTCCAGTGTATGGCACAGCTATGGGGGGGCAGGACAGAATTTTTTTGCAAACATTGTAACCTAATTCTCTGTACCCTTAATTAACCTGAAATAACACACATACATACCTACAATAAACCAGCCAGGCATGGTCGTACCAGCTACTTGGGAGGCTAAAGCAGGAGGATTGCTTGAGCCCAGGAGTTCAGAGCTACAGTGAGCTATGACTGTGTCACTGCACTCCAGCCTGTGCAACACAGTTTGACCCTGTCTCTAAAAAAATTTCAAAAGGGCCTCACGTAAGACAGCTGCGAACTAAGCACAGGTAGTATAAGAAGAGTGCGAGAGAGTACCTGGCACCCGGGACCTAGGAACCTTCGCGTGGAGATGGCAACAAGGAGGCACTCAACAGTGAAGTCACATTCTACCCCTTTTCATTTAAACGTGGTGCCTACAATAGGCAAATTCATGGAGACGGAAAATAGGATGATATTACCAGGGCTTGGGGAGGGAAGAATAGAGAGTTATTATTTAATGGTTCTAGAGTTTCTTTGGGGGATAACGAAAATGTCCTGGGAATGGATGGTTACAGCCCTGTGAATGTCTGCACGGACACTGGACTGTGCACTTAGAGTTGGTGAGTTTATGTGTGTGTTTTACCACAGTAGAAAGAAAAATCCAGCCAGGAGCTCCCAGGCCCTGAGTTGACAAAAGGACTTCTGCCAGGAAGGAGCTCCTGGAGCCTGAATCCACTGGGAAATCTGATCACCTTCAGGTAGGGTGACGGCCAAAAGAGGGAGCGAAAGTTGATTTCATAGAGAACATAAGTCTTAAGACCTGAGTATCTTTGTGTTCCTCCACTTACTGTGTGTGTCCCATGAAGAAGCCCTTTTTAGCCACCAAAATGAGGCCACCAATACAATGTGCAATTACTCTCCCAACTTCTAACAAGTTGCTCCCAGCCTTTGTTCCTTTGCATAGATTTTCTAATGTTTTTGATTAATCATTTAATACACATTTTACCTCTCAAAATTCTCTAACTTCTGTTACTGCTTTGAAATCATTTTATGTTACCATTTTAAAGATACTAGAACTATCAAGCTTGATTTCAAGAAATACTGATTATTTATTGCTGTGCAGTTTGTACCTCCATAGTCAATTTAACTTGTTCTGCAAATAAAAGCAGCCACATGATGAATAAGTCACATTTTTGAAAAATTTATTCTGCTCCGAAAGGCCCTTGAGTGCCTAAATTTTCCAGATTTTCTTACTACTAGTGTTTACTGAGACCGGTTGGGTTCTCTTAACTTATAATCAAATCTCAATATTAAGATTATAAAACAGTGATTCCTTCCAGTTGGACAGTCCTTTTTGCATGTGAAACTCATTCTTTCTTTGCTGATGTTTGCCCTTTTTTCTTAAATACATAGAAAACTTGGACCTATTTGAAAACATCAGTAAGTGTGCTTTACAGAGGATGGATCCCCCTCCGTAATGTAGAATGACATACTTCTATTTGTAGATAAAACTGACATGGTCAAGAAGAGAGACTCCCACTTGAGAAAGGCAGAGCTTTTGTGAAGTTAAGAAGATGATCCACGGTCTCTCATGTAGGACCTGACAATAGCAATGATGTAAGTGATGGGGAAACCAATGTCAATAATGAAGAGAGATTTCATCCAAGGCATCCAAGAGGTTATTGGGGCATCGAGAAGGGAGAGAATTAGGGGAGCAACTGGAAAGGGTTTTAAAGATCCTCCTCTGAAGATGTTTGTTTCTGAGATGCGTTGGGAATGTAAGATGACAATTGAACACACCCTCATTCTCAAATTAAATGGCAAGTTGGGAAGAAAGGATAAAATATAAAAACTTAAATCGTGCTCATGGGAAACATTTTCCTAATTAATATGTTAAACTGTCTCCACCTGGTTTCTCCCTAATGAACAAAGGCAATTGTATTATTATTCAGGCTCCTGTGGAGCTTTTGATAACAACACAGTTATTTGTACATTTTTTTTCCTCCCTTCTTTTTATGCCAGTGAGCAATTGAGCCCAATCATTGTATTTCTCTTAACATTGAAGGAACTGGCAGCTCTTGCTTGAGCCTGATGGATTTATTCTGTGTTCTTCCGTCCCACGGCAACTAAATTCTAGTTAAATTTATTTTTGAACAAAGGTAGTCAGCCTCCAAGAGATTCTCTTTTAAATGAATGACAGCAGACAGTTCCAAGACCATTCATTTGCTTATATCTATTTGCTGTATCTAGACAGCTATTATCATGCATGTGGTACTTGAGAATAATTTCACTGTGTCTGCTGTCAGTAGCAACCAGCTGAAGGAGCCTGCTCCACAGGACTTGTGCTTGGCATCTTCAATCCAAACTGAAACTTTTGATATCTCCTTGATATTTGTTCATGTTTGTGCTCAGAGATGTGATGGGAAAGAACAGCCTTTTTGCATATTATTTACTGGTTGAAAGGGGGCTGTAAATGTACATTGTATGTTTTAGGGTAGGTATCTTATTCACAAGTTTGCAGAATTAACATGTGTTTCTTCTTAGAACTTTGTCACCAGAAACAGTGGAAGTAAGACCCAGGAAAACTTGTTGGATGCTGGAATGATAGCAATGGAGAGAAAGGCCAAAGAACTAATATTAATCAATATCACATATTAGCATTATGAAACAAGGAGAGACGAGAAGAAATGCTCTCTATGTGATGGGGGTATTAACATTAATGCAGTTCCAGCTGGGAAAACGTGCCTGTGGGAACTAATGTTGGCAATTATTCAGGAATTCCCTGTGTTGTGGTTGGGGTTTTGCTGTTGTTGTTTGTTTGTTTTTGCCACCCGCATTACATGGATTTCTTCATTATATTTCATCATAACAAAGTATTCTCGTCACTTACCTTTTATAAATGAGAAAACTGAGGTTCAGAAACTTACCTAAAGCCAATAGCTGGTAGATGACAAAGAGGGAATCAAACACATTCCAAAATCTTGATCATGCTGCCCTTCTGTCTTTCCAGGGCCAATGCCAGTGAGGGTTCACTCTTGACTTTTATAGGCTTTTATAGGCTTCCCTAATTGTGAAAGGAAAATGGAATATCCTGCCACCTCATGTCTATTCCCCCAAAGGACATGGTCTCTTGTTTTTTGGAGTTTTTTGGTATAAACTCTTTCTCACAGAGAACATGATTGAGGCTTAGTTTGTATTTATCTGGAAGGCAGGATTAATGCTTGAGCAGAAATATTAATGTAAGTGCTGTGAAATATGTTCATGCCTACAAAGATTTGTAAGACCTGTGTTTACCTTGGAAATCTTACAATCTAGTAAAAGATGTTGGAAAGAAAGTAATGTGTTGAACACCTCCTGAGTTTCAGTAACTTCCATAGCTATTTTTGCAGACATACTTTTATTCAATCTATGAAAAAGCTGAAATCACTATCAGTGTCCTCATTTTCCAGTGAGGAATGTGAGGTTCCAAGATGATACATTTTGGGTCCACAGTCACATAGCGAGTAAGGAAGAGAGGTGAGACTTACACTTGACTTTAAAACCAGTCTTTATGGACACATTCGCTCAACCTCCTATTATACAAGGCAGTGTGTTGTCACGTTCAGAGGTAGAAGTAGGCCCCACCGACCAGTTGGAGAGGCCAGATGGCCGTGAGCAGGGCCATGTGGAAAGGCAGCATATGAGCATGAAGGCAGCAGGGGCAGGTGGCCTGTGTAGGAAAGAAGCACAAGTGAAGTGATGCTGAAGTAGAAGAGCATGAGGTTTGAAGAAGAGGTGCTCGGAGCCAGTTCTGTTGTTCAAGCTCCATGGCTATCTTTTGGAAAATGATCCCATTTGCCTTCTATCTTGAGAATTCACCAAACAGTAGAAGAGGTTATGCTTTGGAAGGAAAGATGCATAAAAATGACACAGGAGTGCTTAAGAGATAGAACTAGAAGACATGCTGTTGATACAGAAACACCTGTGAACAAAGGAAATTAGCGTGATGGAGGGATCCAAATCCACCTAGGCCCAAAAAGATGCTGCAGAACTGGAATTTCAACCATGGCCCTGAAAGTAAGGGAGCCTCATTCAAGTGAGGTTGCATGTAACAATACGAAATATGCAAGTAAATGGCAACATAGAATCCTGAATCAATTAATTTCACTCTTATGGCTTCTTTTCATTGAATAGCCGATGTGACAGGGGCCCTTTTATTATTATTTTTTTCAATTAACCATTTCTGAATAATCAGCCTGTCTTGAACAGGATTGAGGTTGGCATCTCATTTGTGGCCAACACCACCAGAGATCTGTAAATCATATTAACCACTGCTGGGCCAGATGTGCAAGCTGGGGTGGAAAGGCTGCCTGCTGGTGGTGGTAAGCTGTACCCTGTTCCCTTGCTGTTGCTATTTATGGTAAAGAGAATGCTTACACGTATTCTCCCAATTTGCTCGTTAATTTCTACCATATCTTTTAGGCTCATTTTTCTGTCATGAATAGCCCATGTCCCTTCTGCTTTGATTTGATTCATTAATACAATTATGTTGAGGTCACAGATCCTCCCTCTCAACTGGGATGCAGGGAAGTGCCCACAATTAGCAGAGATAAAATCCACATCCATCAAAAGAAGTGCCTCGGCAATGAGCAGGACTCCCATTCCCCTGTCCTTGGTGCTTCATAAAGAAGTGGAGACGTGGAAGCCGGCTGCTCACACACACACAGCGAGACACTCACGAGGAAGATTTCTGACTTTATCCCACAGACTGGAAATGCTTTAGATCAAATTAGTGGAATACAAATGTCATAAGAATCTTCTCTTTTAAAGGTCAAAAGAAAGCCTGATTATTTTTATTTCTCATTAAAATTTGATTACAATCTGGAATCCAAGAATTTTAACAAAGTAGATGCCAGTCTGTCCAATTTTTTTATTTTTCTGAAGCACGGTTTTCTGGGTGGTGCAGGGAAGTTTCAAAGATGCTGATGGTATTCCCTGAAAGTCTTAGTAAGTCCTATATTTCTCAGCAAGTGATATATTTTATTATAATTTAAAAAATTATAGACAGATATGGTAGGGTTTTTTATTTTTGTTTGTTTATTTGCTTTAGATAGAGTGAAGTGATCATTGGTTTCCTTGGAGGTCAGGCTTAAAATGAGCTTAAAATGAAAAGGAATATTGCCATTCAAGAAACTTCCAAAGCAAAGCCATATACAGGAAGGGAAGAAAAGGGCTGAATAGTTCAACAGGGAGGTAACAAAGTCAAGCAGAGACAAATGTGACCTTAAATAAGAATTTGATTAGATCGAATCATGTTTAACCATGTGTTGTAGACATTTGCCCAACATGTTAATTTATTGGCAAATCACCTTAGGGACAAAGGAAGGAAGAACATTCCAATTTAGAAGCGTTTCTTCCGGGACCTGAAGCATTTCCCATAATGATGGTTTAATACAATCGTGGTCAATTACCTCTTCTGAGAGAGCTAGGGATGTGTGCCACCTTGCTGAAAACGTTAAAATCCCATTAAACTTCAGTTATTAGTAGCAGAAGGGGGAGGGGAGAAAGACCTGAATGATTCAATTAAGACACAAATGACCAGGTGTTGGTGGTACTGAATTAGTTTTCCTGTTATCACCAAGAAATACTGATTTTCAAGTTGGCCAAAAGCCTATTTCCCCACCTTAATTCACCTTTATTAGCTGCCCAACCTTCAGACACAGCCCCAATAGCCAAATTTTCAGAGATTTAGCCCATGACCAGACGTATTAGTCAATTTCTTCTATAGGCAAAAGTGGTGTAGCCACCACCAAGAAAAGAAGATAAGTGAGCAGTGGCTGTGAGTGAATATCCACAACCTTGATACTTCTGAGATGACCTTCCCCGTCAGCCGGCAGAGCCAGGCAGAATGCTTGGAGTTGGTTCCAAATTCCAAAGAGAAATCCAAAGTAATTTTCCCATTGAAATAGACAAATATCACTGTAACCCTTACAAATTTCTAGCCTAGCCAATTGGTGAAACTTCCAGGACTTTCTGAAACAAAGAAAATGGGCATTTTTGTTTTTTAAGAAAGCTGAGAAGAGAGAATGGTGAGGAAGAATTCAACTCTCAGCAATTGCATTTTGCTGACCAAGATTCTGACACTTCCCTTGATCATGCAGGACAAATACTGTCTGCTCTGTGAGTTTTGTAAAGAAAAAATTATACATTTCATACACAGTAGATTATCCCTCAGGCTTGTCTGGTTTTCTGTTTTGCATTTTGTTTGTGTTTTTCTACCAAAGTAATTACTTAAGTTGATGGATCACTGACACATAGACTCAGATTGCCTCTTCTTATTTCTTTTTCTTTTCTTTCTTCTTCTTTTTTTTTTTTTAATGTCCTGCCCCTTGACTAACTACACTAGCATTTGGACCAAATTGACTGCCAGTTCCCAAGAAAACATACATTGAAGAATTGTTGTAAAGGATTCAGTTCAGTTTTCTGTGCTCAGTTACGAGTGTTTTGGAACGACTTTCAGTCCTCACTAGTTTGGGGAAAAAAAACAGCAACCACCACAACAACAACAAGTTCAACACTGACCAGTCCTGGTTCTGTTGTACGTTAACTGTCTCACAAATTTCCCATTATGTGCCTCATTCTAACATTAGAGCCACAGTTACAAAGAGAACAAGGCTTAAGCACATTTCGGAGAGATTTGTCTCCATTACAAGCAGGGGTTTGGAGCATGACATAAATGTTGAGGCCATCTGGACATCTCTGTGCTGGGAAGGGAGATTCAGCAAGCACAATGACACATATTCCGATATTCCCTAAACAGGCTCACACTGAAGCCTGGTGCAAAAGTTTTTATGTATCATTTAATTCTTACTCTGATCTTCATGAGTCGTGTTGTCTCACTTTTTCAAAGGAGGAAACTGAAGCTAGGGTAGGTAATGTGTTCTATCCCCAACCTACTGAAAGGGAAATCTTAGATTTAAGTCCTTATTTCCAGTCTCCAGGCCCTATACATTTAAACACCAGGCTATGTCCTATAGGTAAAAGAAAATTTTCACATTTTTTGTCGATTTCAAGTAAGCATTCTAAACATCATCCTCTAATATTATCTTCAACCCTGGATACTCCTCACATTCTTATTTATATTTTCAATGTTGATTTGTGATACGTTGTATTTATTATATATCCCTCTTGTGCTGATTGCTGTGGATGAGTATAAGAATGCATTTTGATGTATTCCCTGCCTTCAAAATATTCTGCCTGTGACTTTTTACCTATCTTCTGCAAGGATCTCTAGTACTTATTTTCCAAAATTAACATTCAAATAAATGAGAATTCCACCACAGTTTTGTTTGACTTACTGAATGGCATGGTTATCTTATATATTGCTTTATTGTGTATACATATTATCTTATCTATTTTAAGCAATCCATATTCATTGTGGGCAAAAACTATAACTACAAGTACCAATTATTTTATTATTTAGTGGGGAGATGCAACTTCATCTAGAATGATTCGCCACACGCCCCCATCTTAAGTTGCCAACTGCATTGGCTCTTTAAATACTTCAGGCCTCAATCCCCTTTGTTTGTTTTTCCTTTCATTTTTTTTTTTAATGCCAGTTTGTCTCTGCCTGATGAGTTTTAGATGTTAGAGGATAGTGAAAAAGAGATAAAAGGGGAAATTATGGGTAGAGAGGAATATATTTTCCGGTCTTCAATGCGAAGGAAACTGTCAATGGGAAATCAGTCATAGAGAAGGTCAGGGCTTGTCAACAGGACTGGTACTGTCTTTGCCTTCCTAGCAGTGTCTAGGGTGACTTTGAAACCCTGAGCACTGGCTTATCATTACTGAGTCCAACTTGACTTTTCTCTTCCTTTTCATGTGCAATTAATTCATAGCCTGTCTCCAGCTGCAAATTCAGACCAGAACATGAGAGCTAAATTGGTGCCTCACTTTGGACCAGAAGGAAAGATTTTTGTTTTCCTTTTTTGCTTTTAGTCCATAAACAGGTGATAGATATTTAATAAGGAAACAGGTGCCATTGTGTCATCATGTCATGCTATTGTATTATTTAAGAAAAATGAACTTCAAATGCTGTTTTATCTGGGAAAATAACTAAATATTATAGCTATTCACTTATGCATCATTTAAGATTAGGCTCTTATGTTGTTTCCTTCTCCAAATACACATACACACAAACAACACGCTCCTCACATTGTGCTGTTTTTATCTGTAATTAATTTGAGTAGTTTCTTCCCTACCTTTCCTGGTTAAGTGGCTAGACGGGCAAGGGCAGCGCCTCTTGTTCCCAACATTAGAGCAGAGTTCCTGCCACTTACTGCTTGGCAGTTCTCTTTCTGAATGGGGGAGGAGGGAAAGGAAGTGAAAAACAGACTTATGTTGGTTTTACTTTGAAGAAAAAAATAAAATGGAAGAAAGATTAGCGTTTACCACGGTCAGGAAAGGCAGGCTCTTGGTTATGTTGGGCTTAGGGGTGAGAACAGAGATGGAAGTAAGGATGTCCTTGGAAAGAATCTCATCCTTTATGAGGTGACTTCTTGGTGCCCTCTGGAATAGAGGGGCCAGGACTGGGCCCTGCAGCACTTCTCAAGGCTGCCACTAGGGACAGACCGGCTCATCCACACAGAACCAGCGGCCGGCCCCTCCCCGGCAGGCAGGCCCTGTGCACCAGCAAACATTCGGATGTGGATGTGCTTACCTTTCTTTTCATTTTTCTTCTTAGTCTACAATAAATACATTTATGTTTGGAAAGAGAAAAGTAATGGATAAAATATTGATTTCTTCCAATGTCCCCCAGCCCATGTCCAAACCACAGTTCCTGTGATAAAAGGGATCATTATAAATATATGTAATGTAATTTATAATAAATATAATATATAATAAATGTTTATATATAAATATATAAATTTAAACACTCTGGCTTCAAAAACATTTGTGATTCTCACCTTGCCATGTTACTAACTTGAACTTCACTTTCAAAGTGCTGGTATTCTTTTTTTCCTTTCATTCTTTTCATTTTGGCATTTAGACCCTACTAGGGGTATTCAACCTGTGTCTGGCAGGCTGCCTACTGATTTTTGAGGACTTTTTTTCCTTATCTGTGGTGTCTGATAACATGAAAAGTATACATGGACCTTTTCTTCTAATTAGCTTTTGTCAGTGTTTCTATATTTAATGTGTGGCTCACGATGGCTCTTCTTCCAGTGGGTGGCAGAAAAAAAAAAAGGTTAGACATCCCTGTGGGTTTAAGCAAAGCCAGCATATCCCCGTCTTCCTCTGCTCCTCAATATAGGTCAGTGTTTCTTGCTTTTTGCACTTGAGACCTGAACTACAGAACCTAGGGACTTCTCCAAGGTGGTCTCTCCTACAAGGAGCATATTGCAAGAAAGGATGTTCTATGAAAATAAAATGCGTTTGCTTGGATGTGTTAGTGGGTTTTCCCCATTTTCTGTTGTAGCAATTTGGTGCCCGTGATGCATGGCTGGTTTAAGCAATTGCGCTTTGCCTCTCAAGTTAGTAATCTCTGGTTTTGTGGAAAGACTCCTCCCTCAGAGGAGTACTAGGTAGGAACGATTGCTTAGTGCTGTGAAGTTGCTGGGCCTTTGCAATTTCCCTATTTCCAGTGACCCATGATATAAGTCTTTGGTCCCTTTCTATAAACTAATAAGTATCACTGCTGTGATCTGCTTCGTCTGAATGGCCTCTTACTTATTTTGAATTTGCAGGTCTAAATCAGACTCTACCCTCAGAGAACAGAATAACATAGTACTATGCAATTATTTTGTTCAGTTACTTGCCTGTAGGTGGTGAATTTTTGTTTCAGTTTCTTTATTTATATCTGTATTCCTTCATGCAACAAATATAGGTTACTTGCCTGCTATGTGTATAGCACTATAAGAGATAGTTTATGATTTATCGGTGTATAATGAATAATAGATTTGTGTACGATGTATGACTTTACCAGGGAGTTAACCTTCTATAGCTACCTTTGAAAGCTTGACCTCTCCTTATTTCTCACATTAAATGCATTCATTTCTAAAAGTAAAACCAATTTGAAGTTCAGTTAACAGCAAGAATGATAATAACATAGGGATATATTACACGGCAGCCCATGATGGAAATCCTGGTAGTCATCCTGGATAGTATATGCTTGTGCTCTGAAAAGAGGTATCACGCTAGAAGAAGCCATGAAAAACTTTGCTGACTGACCACAGGTGTGATCAGTCTTGGCTCTAAAGCGGTAGATAACTTCATACACAGACACTGTTTCATTATCCCTCACTGTATTTTCTTGATGATTAATACTTTTATTCTTTTATCTATCTGAAAATCATTTTCACTTAATTTGTAGTAGATCTTCTTATTTGAGCTCCAGAAAATGTGAACAACATCCAGCACTGATAAGTAATCAGAAGACATTTTTCTTAGATCTAGTGAGCAGCTCCAGGGCATGGACAACGAGGTTAACCTCTCTGTGGATTAGACTTCCCGTTTCTGAAATAAATTTAAAGAGGCTTCTAACAATACTTGAAATTTATTTTTGGCCACGAATTTTACTTGGATTATTTAATTTGATAGTGTTAACTATACAAGACAGGTGTGACACTCTTCATTTTACTAATAAAACAAAAATCAAGGCTAAGAAAAGTAACTTTCTCAAAGCCCCAGCCATTATAAAATACTTCTGATTCTAAATTCCATACTTTTTTATTATTCCTCTGAAGGGTTAAATTGGGTTACACTAGAGCCCCTTAAAATGCAAACCCTACATACAAACCATAGTCTTTCCTTAAGATCAACTACATTCCTCAGCTGAGTGCTTGAAATACTCAAAGTACCAAAAATTTGAAGGTAAACAATAAAAGCACTTGCTATTTCTACCTATGTCTTCCCTAACCACTTGTGTCATTCATTTTTATACCCTTCCCAATTCTTCTGTACAGTTTTGGAAATATACTTCAAGAGCTGCAGCAAAATTTTGGCATCTTGCCATCTCTTCTCATTTTTGATTCTACTTTGGAAGTTTGTCTAACCGCTTCCATTCTCTTGGCTCTGTGCTGTGTTATGGATAGATGAGCTGTTACAGCAGCAGTAAACAGCCTCAAGTTTTATCAGTGGCTTAAAACAGCAAAGGTTCGAATTTAATTTCTATTATATGACCAGTGTGGGTCATATTGCAGCTTCACTCAGTGTTGTGGTCACTCAGGGACCCAAGTATTAAAGAATCCACGATCTATAACTGGGGGTCAGGGATTGGCACCTGTCCTGGCCTGTTAGGAACCAGGCCACAAAGCAGGAAGTGAGTGACAGGCCAGTGATTGTGAAGCTCCATGTGTATTTACAGCCTCTCTCGACTTGCATCACCACCTGAGCCTTGCCCTTTCTCAGATCAGCATCAGCATTAGGTTCTCACAAGAGTGCAATCCCTACTGTGAACTGCTCATTTGAAGGATCGAGGTTGCATGCTCCTTATGAAAACTTAATGCCTGGTGGTGCCTGTGGCTCAGTGAGTGGGGCGCTGACCCCATATACCAAGGGTGGTGGGTTTAAGCCCAGCCCCAGCCAAATTGCAACAAAAAATAGCCGTGGGCACCTGTAGTCTCAGCTACTCAGGAGGCTGAGGCAAGAGAATCACCTAAGCCCAAGAGCTGGAGGTTGCTGTGAGCTGTGATGCTACGGCATTCTACCAAGGGTGACAGAGTGAGACTCTGTCTCTAAACCAAACCAAACAAAACAAAACAAAACTTAATGCCTGATTATCTGAGGTGGAAATGCAATGTACTAGAATCATTCCCAAACCATCCCACACCCCTCAATGCCCTCCATGCTGGTCCATGGAAAAATTGTCTTCTGTAAAACTGGTCCCTGGTGTCCAAAATGTTGGGAAACGCAGATCTAGAACATTGCTAGTTTTTAAGGTTAGAAAAGGGAGCAATGGAGAATTTCACATTATAATTAAGTGTTATTACCTGGAAAATAAATGTGTCATATCTTCTCCCTACCCATTGCCCAGACCTACTCACATGTTCTTATGGTGCCAAGACATAGAGGGGACAACCAAGGTGGATGCACCTGCTGTGATCCACATATGGTTATTCTGACAAGAGGAAATAATGTACTTACTATTGCAGATATCCTTAAGGATTAAAATACAATAGAAGTGGATAATGGCACAGATACCTGAATCGAAGTATTTACCTAGCTATCAGCTCACCTATATAGCCATCCCTTGATCTGTTTATCATTTTATGTGATATAATTTTTTGTAAAGGCACTCAGAATTTGTAGAGTTAGATAGTAATAATTTTTCAATCAAAGAAAATTAGATGTTAGGTAAGTCAGTAGAGAAAGACAGTAAAGCCCAAGGATAAAGTTACCATTGACATATGCATTTAATCTTATTCAACTGATGAATTGTTTCTCAAATTCACTACAAACTTTCTAGTAGCTAAAGCAAAAAAAAAAAAAGCATATTGTGTTAGATGGGGATGATGTAACAATATACCATAACCTGGGTGGCTTATAAATAGCAGACATTTATTTTTCAGTTCTGGAGACTGGGAAGTCCAAGATTTAGGCATCATCTCACCTGGCAGAAAGGGCCAAGTTGCTTCTAAAGTTTCTCCTGTAAGAGCACTGATGTCATTCATCAGGGTTCTGTCCTCATAATCTAATCGTCTTCAATAGTCCCCACCTTTAAATACCATTGCACTGGGGATAAATTTTTAACATATGCATTTAGGAGGAAATATATTCATTTTTGTTTGTTTGTTTGTTTGTTTTAAATAGAGACAGAGTGTCACTTTATCGTCCTTGGTAGAGTGCTGTGGCATCACATAGCTCACAGTAACCTCCAACTCTTGAGCTTAGGTGATTCTCTTGCCCCAGCCTCCCGAGTAGCTGGGACTACAGGCACCCACCACAACGCCCGGCTGTTTTTCTGTTTTGCAATTCGGCTGAGGCCAGGTTTGAACCCGCCACCTTTGGTATATGGCACTGGTGCCCTACTCGATGAGCCACAGGCGCCGCCCTATATTCAGTTTTTATAGCATGCTGCTGTGGCCTCTTAAAATTCATATCCTTCTCACATATAAAATACAGTCATTCCATCTCATTGGCCCCAAACATCTTAACTGGTTCCAGCAACTTTAAAGTCTAAGTCCAAAGTCTTTGGTAAATATCACCTAAATTAGATATGGCTGAGACTCAAGATATGATTCATCTTGAGGCAAATTCCTCTAAAGCTGTGAAACTGTGAAAGAAAACATATTATGTGCTTCCAAAATGCAATGGTGAGATGGGCATAGGATAGACATTCCCATTCCAAGAGGGAGAAATAAGAAGGGGGTGACATATCCCAAGTATGTTCAAACTATGAGGCCAACTTTGTGAGATGTAAAATCCACAAAGTCTGACAGACTTTCATTTTTTCTCTGTTCAAATTGGCCGTGTTTCTGATTTGATGGCTAATTAATGATGTACAAATCCACAGTAATCTTCTCTTCAAATGGACATTCGGCCATGGCTTTAGTGCTCTTTTCTGAACACACATTCTCATTATTTATTTATTTATTTATTTATTTTGGGCATTATAGAAAGACTAAGAATTTTTCGAATCATTAAGTCCTGCTCCCTTTCTGCTTAAAAATTCTGTTTTTTAAGTCATTTCTTCCTCCCTCCCTTCCTCCCTTTTTTTCCTTCCTTTTTTCCTTCCTTCCTTCCTTTATTGTGATATAGTCTCACTCCAAAGACTTGGGTAGAGTGATGTGGTGTTATAGCTCAAAGCAACCTCAGGCTCTTGGGCTCAAGAGATCCTCTTGGCTCAGCCTCCGGAGTAGCTGGGACTACAGCGTCCACCACAATGCCCAGATCTAGTTTTTCTATTTTTAGTAGAGGCAGGGTCTTGCTCTTGATAAGGGTGGTCTCAGACTGCTGAGCTCAAGCAATCCACCTGCCTCAGATGCTAATTCCAACTAGCCCAGAGTGCTAGGATTACAGGTGTGAGCCATCTTCTCTTTTAAACAGAAAATTGGATTTTAATTCTGACGAACTTTGGTATCAACAATAATTGTGTGTTTTGTAGTATATAAATTTAAATATAGTTTTCATGATTATTTGTTGACACCAAAATCCTGGACTAATATTAAACCCAGGCAATTACCAGCAATATATTATCTGTGGGTAGCTAGATCATTCTTTTTATGTGTTAAATGACAAAGACTATATATTTTTAAGATTTACAATATGATTATTTGATATTTCTATACCCTGTGTGATAATTATCACTATTATATTAATTGAAACATCCTTTACCACTCATGCTGTAAATTTGATCTCCATAACTTTTCATCTTATAAGTGAAATTTTATATCCTTTGTTCAACATCTCCTATTCCCCCCATTCTCTAGCCCCTGCTGACCACTACTTTACTTTCTTCTACGAGTTCAGCCTTTTTGAGAGTACACATAAGTGAAATATGAGGTATCTGGGTGGATGTCCTCCTTTATAAAGCTGAATAATATTCCATTGTGTGATATATAGATATATGTATGTGTATGGATTAGTGTGATATATAAACATAAGCATATCTATGTGTTGTTATATGTAGATGTGCATCTCTCTCTCTCTCTCTATATATATATATATATATGTATCACATTTTTGTTATCTTTTCCTTTCAGTGGGAACTTTGGTTGTTTCCATATCTTAGCTGTTGTGAAGGATGTTGCAGGAAACATGGGAGCACTGATATCTCTTCAAGATACTGGTTTCATTTCCTTTAGATATAGGCCCAGAGGTGAAATTACTAACTCATATGGTGTTTATATTTTTAATTTTTTTTTTTTTATTTGTTCATAGTTTTTTTTTTTTTTTTTTTATTGTTGGGGATTCATTGAGGGTACAAGAAACCATGTTACACTGGTTGCATTTGTTAGGAAAAGACCCTCTTACAATCGTGTTTTGCCCCCAAAAGGTGTGGCACACACCAAGACCCC
>CAUYON010065346.1:0-62336 GCA_963573935.1 Arctocebus calabarensis
AATGGGATAGATATATAAAAATCAAGGAAATGCCATGAAGGATATCTGTAACAGTATGATCAAAATATTTCTGAATGTATATGAATCGTGCCTTGTGATTGCACCAATGTACATAATTATGATTCAATAAAATTATTAAAATAAAATAAAATAAAATAAAATAAAATAAAATAAAATGCTAAGAAAACTTTTGTATTACTTTGAGACTGAAATGATGTAAAACTCTAAGATGTGTCTCAGTCCAAGAAAAAAGGTTTATCTGTCCCCTCCTCCCCTCATTTTTTTTGAGACAGGGTCTCACTATGTCACCCTTGGTAGAGGGTGGTGGCATCACAGTTTACAGCAACCTCAAATTCTTGGATTTAAATGATTCTCTTGCCTCAGCTTCCCAAGTAGCTGGGACTACAGGTGCCTAAAACAACGTCTAACTATTTTTTTTGTTGTAGTTGTCTTTGTTGTTTAGCAGGCTTGTGTTGGGTTCGAGCCTGCCAGCCCCAGTGTATGTGGCTGGCGTCCTAACCAATGAGCTACGGGTGCCTGAGCCCCCCCTTTTTAAATATCTACAAAAATGTCCGCAATGGACTCTGAATAACTGAATGTTGTGGGTGCCATTAAATGGAATTACAGACTCCAGGTGTTCCTGGCATATACACAAAGGGGTAGTGTTTTGTCTTGTCTCTAGTTCTGTGGGATGGTCACAAAAAGGATAAAGGGAAAGACAGGAAAGCACCAAGTTTGTGAAAGCCACGTTCTTTATAGACATTTACTGTGAACCAAAGAGTCTACGGAAATTTAACAGAGATTTTTTTTTTTTTTTTTTGAGACAGGGTCTCACTTTGTCACTCAGGCTGCAGTTTAGTGGTGTCATCATAGCTCACTGCAGCCTTCAACTTCTGGGCTCAAGTCATCCTCCCACCTCAGCCTCCCAACTAGGTGGGATTACAGGTGTGTGCCATCATGCCCAGGTAATTAATTTATTTTATATTTGTAGTCATCTGTCTCACTATGTTTCTCAGCCTAGTTTCAAACTCTAGGGCTCAAGTGATCTTCCTGTGTTGACCTTCCAAAGAGCTAGGATTACAAATGTGAGCCACTGTGCCTGGCCAGAAATCATCATTGTCAATATCTCCTTTGTACAAAACAAGATATAAAGTCTGGGTAGGCTTGGTTCCTGTATCTCAGTGGTTAGTCAATACTTTCACAATAGTCAGGGATTATTTATATAAGGAGAAAAATAAGATGTCCATTTAGGCATGTAAGGAAAATGTAAATATTCAGGCCACCTTAGGATATTTCAGTTGAATGTTACAGAGATTAACCTTAGAATATTAACAGTAATATTGTCTAAAATATGTTGCCTTTATGTGTCCATCACAGATACACACACGGAGTGGGTGCATGATGTGTTTATCATTAGTTAGTGCAGCTATATTAACTAGAAACCAACTTACATAACAATGTTGAGACTCAGAGACACTAACAACTTGCCATTTGTCATACAGGTAAGTGGAAAAGGGAGGATTCAATATCAAATGGTTATTTTCTGAGTCCCAGGCACTAAATTACTTCATAGTCTCCCAGATCTCAGAAAGTGTTAAGTAGAGGTCAGAGGTCTTGACCACAGGCACATCTGAGGTACATTTTGAAACTGTTTCCAGCTTCTTGGACAGGAATGGAATTTTATGGTTCCTTTGAGGATGTGGATCACTACAAACATATGCAGGAATAACGACAAAGGAGAGATGTGCCCTGAATTCTCCTGTGCCAATTCCTTTTGAGATCTTTGATGTAACGTCAGCTGCTCTTTCTATATTTACTATAATGAACATGGCAGTGCCTAGCCTCTGTTGTCATCTACCAGAAACCCCCAGGGGGAAGAGTGCAGTTAGCAGGAGCATCCACCAGGAATTAAAGGGAACTCAAATGGCAAGCTGGACAGAGGGAAGAGCACACATCCATGCCAGAGTCTTCAGAGAGACTGCTGGGATCAAGCCTGGCTTCACCCGTTTCTACCTCATGACATGGTACAAGTTATATAAAATGCTTTGTTCCTTTCCTCTTGTGTGAAATAATAATGATATGTTTACTCACAACATGGGAAAGATGCTGTCTATGAAATAAAATGAGCTGCATAGAACAAAGAGCTACTGACCTGGCATTTAGGAAGCCCTTCCAATAGCTCATGATATTATGGTTGCTTTCATCTCCCTCCTTCTCATCCTCTTCACCTTCATAACTCCTTTTGAATGTGTAGGGAACAGTTTAGATTAGGAACCTATTTGTTGCTGGTATAGGTGAGGTGTCTATAAGAAGTACAATTAGTGTGAGAGAAAAAGAAAATGTTGAATGACATTTCTGAGACTATCACTACAATAAAACCACAGACTTCACAATCTTCTGGGCTTAAATTCTGCCCATTGCTATCCTCCCATCTGGCTATCCTAGTTGTCTTATTTATTCTGAGGATGAGAACAAAGACTCCAGACAGTCCCTCAATACTTACTGAGCTTCACTTCCCCCCTGCTGGGGCATGACCACAGGAGGCAGATACAGGGTCCCTCCTGGCATGGTTCATGATGAAGGCTCAGACTCAGGACTCAGGACTGGCAGGAAGGCAGGGTCCGATGGGAGCCTACTGATGCAGATGACCCTGAAGGAGGAGACACAGAACCATGAGGCTGAGGGCTGGAGGCACAGGCTGGTTATCTGCTGCTGTGTTGTCTTGGGGGCTCTAGGCACAGAGCTCCTCATTAGCCAAAGTCTCTGAGGACTCATTTGTGTTAATGGAGGAAAATGTCAACAGAGGTTTTGATCTCTTTCTCTACTTCGTAGGAAGCTTGTGTTAATTCCTCATTTTTTTTGGTTTCTTTTTAAAAATTCCATCTTTTAATTTCCATTTTTAGTGTCTTAAAATACAAAACATATAACTATAAAAATAAAAACAGTTTTATGTAAATGGTACATATGAAGCATTTACCATGTCAACCATTTTGAGTGCACATTGTAGTGGCATTAAATACATTCACATTGTGGTACAACCATCACTGTTATCCATCACTGGGACTTTTCAATCTTGCAAACAGAACCTTAGTAGCTGGGACCACACCTATCAGCTATGGAGCATAGTGCAAGGGTACAAGTAAAATCTCCCAAGTATAGGATATTAATGTCTTTCTTTCTTTTTTTTTCTCTCTCTCTCTCTTCCTTTCTTTCTCTCTTTCATTATTTTTTATGTTTTAAAATTATTTTTTTATTAAATCATAACTTTGTACATTGATGCATTTATAGGGTTATGGGGTTACTGCTTTGGTATACAATGTGAAATGCTTACATTGAGCTAAGTAACACATCCATCGCAATTATAGTCATTCCTCAATAGTTTCCGAATGTACCATTGCATCATGCACATTAGGTGAGGTCCCCCCAAATACACTCTCTCCTCCTGTATCCCCTCCCCTCTCCCCGCTCTCTCCTTTTCCCTTCCACTTTCTGGACTATAGTTATGTTTTGCCATTAGTATGAGTGTGTAGGTGGTTATATATTGATTTCATAGTAGTATTGAATATATTGGATACATTTCTTTTCCATTCCTGAGATACTTTACCAAGAAGAATACGTTCCAGCTCCATCCAGGTAACCATAAAAGATGTAAGTCTCCATTTTTTATGGCTGCATAATATTCCATGGTGTACATATAACACAATTAGTTATTCCACTCATGGGTTGATGGACACTTGGGCTGTTTCCATGTCTTGGCTATTATGAATTGGGCTGCAATAAACATTATGATGCAAATGTCTTTGTTATAAAATGATTTTTGATCATCTGGGTATAAATCTAGTAGAGGAATTGCAGGATTGAATGGTAGGTCTATTTTTAGTTCCTTGAGTGTTCTCCAAACTTCTTTCCAAATAGATTGTATTAGCTTGCATTCCTACCAGCAGTGTAGAAGTGTTCCCTCCTTTCTGCATCCATGCCAACATCTGTAGTTTTGGGATTTTGTGATGTGGGCTAATCTTACTGGAGTTAGATGATATCTCAAAGTGGTTTTGATTTGCATTTGTCTGATGATTAAGCATGATGAGCATTTCTTCATATGTTTGTAGGCCATGTGCCTGTCTTCATCAGTTTCTGTTCAAGTCACTTGCCCACATAGAAATGGTGTTATTTTCTTTTCTTATTGATTAGTTTGAGTTCTCTATAGATTCTAGTTATCAGACCTTTGTCAGAAGCATAAACTTCAAAAATCTCCCATTCTGAAGGTTGTCTGTATGCTTTACTTACTGTGTTCTTGGCTGTACAAAAGCTTTTTAGTTTGATCAGATCCCAGTAATGTATTTTTGGTGTTGCTTCAAATACCTGGGAGTTCTCCTCATAAAATATTCTCCCAGGCCAATCTCTTCAAGTGCTTTCCCTGCACTCTCTTTTAGTATTTTTATAGTTTCATGTCTAAAGTTTAAATCTTTTATCCAGTGAGAATCAATTTTTGTTAATGGTGAAAGGTGGGGGTCCAGTTTCAGTCTTCTACAGGTCGCCAGCCAGTACCATTTGGTACCCAGAACCATTTGTTAAATAGAGAGTTTTTTCCCCTACTGACTATTTCTGATAGGCTTGTTATCAAATGACAATAAGTATTTGGGTTCATCTCTTGGTTCTCTATTCTGTTCCATAAATCTACCACTCTGTTTTTGTGCCAGTACCATGCTGTTTTGATCACTATAGACTTATAGTATAGCCTGAAGTCTGGTAATGTGATAGCTCTTGATTTGTTCTTATTTTTGAGTAATGTATTTGCTATTAGAGTTTCTTTTCTGATTCCATAAAAACGACGTACTATTTTTTCAAGTTCTTTAAAGTATGACAGTTGTGCATTAATAGGGATTGAATTAAATCTGTAGATTGCTTTGGGTGTATGGACATTTTAACAATGTTGATTCTTCCCAGCCATGATCATGGTATGTCATAATGGTATGTTTTTCCATTTGTTAACATCTTCCAGCTATTTTGTTTCTCAGAGTTTCATAGTTCTCCTTATAGAGGTCTTTCATGTCCTTTGTTAGGTAAATTCCAAGATATTTCATCTTCTTAGGCACCATTGTAAAAGGAATAGAGTCCTTAATTTTTTTTCAGCTTGACTATTGTTGGCATATAGAAGCTACTGACTTGTAAGTATTGAATTTGTATCCTGAGATGCTGCTATATTCCTTGATCACTTCTAAGAGTTTTGAAGTTGAGTCCCTGGGATTTTCCAGGTATAGGATCATATCATCCATGAAGAGTGAGAGTTTGATCTCCTATGACCCTATTTGGATACACTTGATCACCTTTTATTGCCTGATTGTAATGGCTAAGACTTTCATTACTATGTTGAAAGTGTCCACTGTCTCCACTGGACATCCCTGCCTAGTTCCTGATCTGAGTGGAAATTTTTTCAATTTTACACCATTCAATATGATATTGTCTGTGGGTTTTCTGTAGATGGTCTCTATTAGTTTAGGAAATGTCCCTTCTATGCCTATTTTATTAAGAATTCTGATCATGAAAGGATGCTGGATATTATCAAAGGCTATTTCTGTGTCAATTGAGAGAATAATATGGTCTTTGTTTTTTATTTTATTGATGTGAAGTATTATATTTATAGATTTACCTATATTGAACCAGCCTTAAGACTCTGGGATAAAACCCACTTAGTCATGGTGTCTAATTTGTTTGATGTTGAATTCTATTTGCTAAGATCTTATTGAATATTTTTGCATTGATATTCATTAATGATGTTGGTCTATAATTCTCTTTCTTTTTTGGATCCTTTCCTGGTGTGGGGATCAGAGTGATATTTGCTTCATATTTTGTGTTGGGAAATATTCCTTCTTTTTCTATGCTTTGGAAAACGTTGTGTAATATAAGTACTAGTTCCTCTTTGAAAGGTTTGATAGAATTCGGATGTGAAGCCATCTGCTCCTGGACTTTTCTTTTTGGGGAGATTTCTTATTATTGATGCTATTTCAGTGGTTGATATAGGTCTATTCAGGATTTCTAATTCTTTCTGGTTGAGTCTAGGAATTTGGTGTGCTTTCTGGTATTGGTCCATTTCCTTCAGATTTGCTTCTTTCTTTCTTTCTTTCTTTCTTTCTTTCTTTCTTTCTTTCTTTCTTTCTTTCTTTCTTTCTTTCTTTCTTTCTTTTAAATCATAGCTGTGTACAATAATGCAATCATTGGGTACGATGTGCTTGTTTTATATACAATTGGAAATATTTTTATCGAACTGGTTAACATAGCTTATTTATTTATTTTTTTATTTTCATTTTTTATTAAATCATAACTGTGCACATTGGTGCAATCATGGGGTACAATGTGCTGGCTTCATATACAATCTGAAATATTTTCATCCATCTGTTCACCATAACCTTCATGAGATTTTCTTGTTTATTGTATGAAAACATTTGTATTCTGCATTTAGTAAGTTTCACCTGTACCCGTCTAAGATGCACCATAAGTGTTATCCCACCATTTACCCTCTCTCCACCCATCCTTCCCCTCCCCTCCTCTCCCTTGCCCCTTTCCCCATATTCTTGTGCTATAATTGGGTTATAGCCTTCATATGAAAGCTATAAATTAGCTTCATAGTAGGGCTGAATATATTGGATACTTTTTCTTTCATTCTTGAGATACTTTGTTAAGAATAATGTGTTCCAGCTCCATCCATGTAAACATAAAAGAAGTAAAGTCTCCATCTTTCTTTAAGGTTGCATAATATTCCATGGTATACATGTGCCACAATTTATTAATCCATTCATGGATTGACGGGCACTTGGGCTTCTTCCATGACTTAGCAATTATGAATTGGGCTGCAATTAACAATCTGGTACAGATATCTTTGTTATAATGTGATTTTTGATCTTCTGGGTATATGCCTAGTAAAAGAATTGTAGAATCAAATGGTAGGTCTATATTTAGATCTCTAAGTATTCTCCAAATGTCTTTACAAAAAGAATGTATTAGTTTGCATTGAACCCACACCTTTCACCACTAACGAAGATAGACTCACACTGGATTAAAGATTTAAACTTAAGACATGAAACTATAAAAATACTAGAAGAAAGTGCAGGGAAAACTCTTGAAATAATTGGCCTGAGCGAATACTTTATGAGGAGGATCCCCCAGGCAATTAAAGCAGTATCAAAAATACACTACTGGGACCTGATGAAACTAAAAAGCTTCTGTACTGCCAAGAACACAGTAAGTATAGCAAGCAGAAACCCCTCAGAATGGGAGAAAATATTTGTAGGTTATGCCTCCGACAAAGGTTTAATAACCAGAATCCACAGAGAACTCAAAACGTATTAGCAAGAAAAGAAAAAGTGATCCCATCTCAGGATGGGCAAAGGATCTGAAGAGAAATTTCTCTAAAGAAGACAGTCACACAGCCTTCAGACACATGAAAAAATGTCCATTATCCTTAATCATCAGAGAAATGCAAATCAAAACTACCTTGAGATATCAGCTAACTCTAGTAAGATTAACCCACATAACAAAATCCTGAAACCAGAGATGTTGGCGTGGATGTGGAGAAAAGGGAACACTTCTACATCCTTCAGATGTTCATATTTCTGGGAATAGAGATTTTTGTAGTAATCATTGAGGATATTTTGAATTTCTGAAGTGCCTGTTGCTATTTCTCCTTTACTGTTTCTGATACACAATAGTAGAGATTTTACTTTTGTATTTCTGGTTAGGTTGGCCAAAGTTTTATGAATTTTGCTAATCTTTTCAAAAAACAAACTTTTTGTTTTGTTGATCTTCTGAATGATTCTTTTGTTTTCAATTTCATTTAATTCTGCCCGAATTTTGGTTATTTATTTTCTTATGCTGGGTTTGGGGTTGGAATGTTCTTCCTTTTGCAGTTGCTTGAGATGATCCAGTAAGTTGCTGGCTTCTTCTATTTATGTTCTCTTGAGGAAGGCTTGGCACTCTATAAATTTCCCTCTTAGGACTGCCTTTGCAGTATCCCACAGGTTTTGATAATTTGTGTCTTTGCTATCATTTAGTTACAAAAATCTGGTGATTTCCCTCTTAATCTTGTCTTTGACCCAATATCATTTAGCCTAAGATTATTTAGTTTTCATGACTTTGTTTGAATCTGAAGATTCCCGTTGCTGTTGAGTTCAGCTTTTATTTCATGATGGTCCAAGAAGATACAAGGACTAATTTCTACACTTTTAAATTTGCTGAGGTTATAATTGTGTCCTAGGATACAATCTATTTTGGAGGATGACCCAGGGGCTGATGAGAAGGATATATATTCAGTTTTATTAGGATGAAATGTTCTGTAGAGGTCTGTAAAGTCCATTTGTTCTAGGGTCAGGTTTCAGTCTAATGTTTTTTTGTTTAGTTTCTTCTTGGAGGATATATCCAAAACTGTCAAAAGGGTGTTAAAATATCCAAATACTATAGTGCCAGAACATAACAAGTTGTTCATATCTATTAGGGTTTGCTTTATGAATTGAGGAGCATTCGGGTAGGGTGCATAAATGTTAATTATCGAAATATCTTCATGTTGGGTGTTTACCTTGGCAAATATGTAGTGACCTTCCTTATCTTTATTTATTTTTGTTGGTTTAAAGCCCTCAATTGCATCTGCTAATAAAATTGCAACCCCTGCTTTTTTTCTGGTTTCCATTTGCCTGTATTATACAAGTTCATCTCTTCACCCTGAATCTATTTTTTATCCTTTAAGGTAAGGTGAGATTCTTGTACTCAGTAGATATCCGGCCTGAGTTTGTGTATCCAGTCATCCATCTTGTGCCTATTTAGAGGACAATTTAAACCATTCACACTAATTGAGAGAATTGATAAACCTGGTTGTATTTTGGGTTTCATGATTTTTGATGTCCAGTGGACATTTTAAATCCTTTACCACTGTGGAAGTTGGGTTTTGTTCAAAAATTTCTGGATGGGTTTACTTTGCAGGTAGAGCATTGCACTGTTCATTATGGAGGATGGGTCTGAGAATATCCCTGAGAGCTGGATTAGTTATGGCAAGTTTCTTCAACATGTCTATGTCATTAAAGTATTTGAGTTCTCCACCACAAATGAAATTCAGTTTAGTTGGATACAGAATCCTGGCTTGGAAGTTGTTTTATTTTAGGAAGCTGAAGGTCAATGACCATCTTCTTCTGGCCTGAAACATTTTGGCTGAGAGATCTGCAGTCATTCTGATATTTCTCCCTTTGTAGGTGATGCTTTTCTTATGTCTGGCTGCTTGCAGAATTTTCTCCTTCATCTTAACTTTGGCAAAGTTAATCACAATGTGTCTATGAGATGCTTTATTTGGATTGAGTCTTGCTGGGATTCTGAAATTGTCTCCTATCTGAAGTTCTGTATCTCTTGCAATGCTTGGGAAATTGTCCTCCAAAATTGCTTGGAGTAGAACATCTGTAACTTTAGGACCATCCTTTTCTCCTTCAGGAATTCCTATAAGACAAATGTTTGATCTTTTAGAGTGATCCCTCAACTCTCTCAGGGAAGGATCAGGTTTTGCTCTCCATTTGTCTGCCTCTTTGAGTGTTTGGGAACGTTCAAACGCTTTGTTTTCAGTTTCAGAGATCCTTTCTTCTGCCTGGTCAACTCTATTACTGAGGAATTCTACTGTATTTTGGAGCTCCTCAACCAATTTTTTCATTTCCTTGAGCTCTGCTATCTCCTTTCTCATTATGTTCATATCTTTGGTGACTTGCGCTTTGTATTCATTAATTTCTTGAAACAACTTTAGAACTACTCTTTGGAATTCAGTTTCCATCTTTTTTTCTGTTCTATTTATCTTATTTGCCATCCATGTTCTGAATTTGATTTCTGTCATTGCTGTCATTTGTCTATGCATGGCCTCTTCAGTTTTATCTCCTTTGTCATTTTGGGGGTTGATCTACTCTGATTATTCATGTTGCCAGAGTTCTTCTGTTGGGTCCATACCATATTTATTTTCCACCATTTGGTTATTAGAACTGGTAGGGTAAGATTGAATTGGGGTTTCCAGGATGTAGACATAGCCTCTTACCAAAGTGCTAGGCTTTGTAATTGTGGCTTATCTTCTACAACTTTACACAGTAATTGTGGCTTATCTTCTATAACTTTACATGGCTAAAATTTTCAAAGTTTTAGCTGGAGACTCTGAGGACCTGTTGGTGAGATAGCACAAGCTAGCTCTGTTTTGATATCAGCCAATTTCTACCCTATACTAAGAAACCACAATATTTTGCATTCCCACCAGCAATGTAGAAGTGTTCCCTTTTCTCCACATCCATGCCACCATCTCTGGTTTCGGGATTTTGTGATGTTGGCTAATCTTACTGGAGTTAGATGATATCTCAAGGTAGTTTTGGTTTGCATTTCTCTGATGATTAAGGATAGTGAGCATTTTTTCATGTGCCTGAAGGCTGTGTGACTGTCTTCTTTAGAGAAATTTCTCTTCAAATCCTTTGCCCATCCTGAAATGGGATCACTTGTTCTTTTCTTGCTAATATGCTTGAGTTCTCTGTGGATTCTGGTTATTAAACCTTTGTCGGAGGCATAACCTACAAATATTTTCTCCCATTCTGAGGGGTGTCTGCTTGCTATACTTACTGTGTTCTTGGCAGTGCAGAAGCTTTTTAGTTTCATCAAGTCCCAGTACTGTATTTTTTTTCTTTTATTGAATCATAGTTGTGTACGTTAGTTCAATCATGGGGTACAGTGTGAGGGCTTCATATACAATCTGAAATATTTTCATCCACCTGTTTGATACAACCTTCATGGGATTTTCTTGTTTATTGTGTTAAAACATTTGTGTTCTGCATTTAGTAGATTTCACCTGACCCTTCCAAGTTGCATCTCAAGTGTGATCCTACCCTTTACCCTCTCGCTACCCAGCCTCCCCCTCCCCTTCCCTCCATTTCCCCTTTCCCCATCTTCTTGTGTTATAATTGGGTTGTAGCCTTCATATGAAAGCTATAAATTTGCTTCATAGTAGGGCTGTATACATTGGATATATTTTCTTCCATTCTTGAGATACTTTGCTAAGGGAATGTGTACCAGCTCCATCCATGTAAATATGAAAGAGGAAAAGTCACCATCTTTCTTTAAGGCTGCATAATATTCCATGGTATATATGTACCCCAACTTATCAATCCATTTGAGGATCAATGGGCATGATCCACTACTTAACAATTATGAATTGGGTACAGATATCTTTGTTGTGATGTTATTTTTGGTCTTCTGGGTATATACCAAGTAAAGGAATTATAGGATCAAATGGCAGGTCTACTTTTAGATCTCTGAGTGTTCTCCAAACGTCTTTCCCAAAGGGAATGTATTAGTTTGCATTCCCACAAGCAATGTAGAAGTGTTCCCTTTTCTCCACATCCACACCAACATCTCTGGTTTTGGGACTTCGTTATGTGGGCTAATCTTACTGGAGTTAGATGATATCTCAAGGTAGTTTTGATTTGCATTTCTCTAATGATTAAGGATAATGAGAATTTTTTCATGTGTCTGAAGGCCATGGGCCTGTCTTATTTAGAGAAGTTTCTCTTCAGATCCTTTGCCCATCCTGAAATGGGATCACTTGTTCTTTTCTTGATAATACGTTTGAGTTCTCTGTGTATTCTGGTTATTAAACATTTGTCGGAGGCATAACCTGCAAATATTCTTTCCCATTCTGAGGGCTGTCTGCTTGCTATACTTACTATGTTCTTGGCTGTGCAGAAGCTCTTTAGTTTTATCAGATACCGGTTGTGAATTTTTTTTTTTTTGTAGAGACAGAGTCTCACTTTATCACCCTGGGTAGAGTGCCGTGGCATCACACTGCTCACAGCAACCTCCAGCTCTTGGGCTTAAGTGATTCTCTTGCCTCAGCCTCCCTAGTAGCTGGGACTACAGGCGCCCGCGACAGCGCCCAGCTATTTTTTTGTTTTTGCAGTTCGGCCAAGGCCGGGCTTGAACCCGCCACCTTCGGTATATGGGGCTGGCGCCCTACTCGCTGAGCCACAGGAGCCGCCCTTGATTTTTTTTTTTTGAATTGACTTGTAGGCGGAAAAAAAAGTCCTGAGTCAGCTGAAATTTTCTTACCAGGGAGATGTGATATTAGGGTGATTCTACTCTTTCCTTCTTGGATTAGGAAAAAAAAAAAATGAGACAGTCTCATTCCATCGCCCTGAGTAGAGTGCTGTGGCATCATAGTTAACAGTAAGGTTAAACTCTTGGACTTGAGGGATCCTCTTGCCTCAGCCTCCCAAGTAGCTGGGACTATAGGCAGGCATGCATCACCACACGCAGCTAATTTTTCTATTTTTTGTTGAGAAAGGGTCTTGATCTTGTGTAGACAGGTCTTTAACTTATAAGCTCAAGCAATATACCCACCTCAGCCTCCTAGAGCACTAGAATTACAGCTGTGAAACAACACACCTAGCCAGGAGAGGGAATTTTTAATAAATCAAACTGGCCAGGCTAGGTGGCTCACTCCTATAACCCTAGCACTCTGGGAGGCCAAGGCGGGTAGGCTGCTTGAGCTCACAGGTTCAAGAAGAGCCTGAGCAAGAGTGAGACATCTCTAAAAAATAGCTGGGTTTTGTGGCAGGTGCCTGTAGTCCCAGCTACTCGGGAAGCTGAGGCAAAAGAATCGCCTAAGCCCAAGAGGAGGAGGTTGCTGTGAGCTGTGTGATGCCATGGCACTCTACCAAGGGCGACAAAGACTCCGTCTCAAAAAAAGAAAAAAAAAAGTAGCAAACTGGAGGCCAGGCACGATGGTTCACATCTGTAGTGCTAACACTGTAGGAGAATGGAGTGGGAAGTCTTGAGCTCAGTTCAAGACCAGCCTGTGCAAGAGCAAGACCCTGTCTCTACGAAAAATAGAAAAATTAGCTAGGATAGTGGTGAGCACCTATAGTTACAGCTGTTTGGGAGGCTTAGGCAGGAGGATTGCTTGAACCAGTGAGTTTGAGGTTGCTGTGAACAAGGCAAGTTCACAAGGGCAATATAGCTGGGGGAAATTAAGTGAGACTATCTCAAAAAAATAAATAAAATAAAATAAAAAACCTGGAAAAGGCTGAAAACAACAAAGAAATCTTGTTTATAATAAAAAACCGTCAGGCGCCCCTTTGGCTACAGAAGAACACATAGGAGGTGCCATCTTTGAAGCAGAGAACAGGCCGTCACCAGACATCAGATCTGCTGGTCCCTTGATCTTGGACATCTCAGCTTCCAGAATGGAGAACACTGGTGTTACTAGGAAAAAGCAGTTAGAGTTTCTACTCAGAATTGAGAGGACATCTGGTGCCCTAGCCAGCTCAGAAGAGCTGGCGGACCTGCCACCTCCTCCTTGGCGGTGTCAGTGCTGTGGCAGCCAGCTGAAGAACCAGCGGGTTGGATGACAGGCAAGGAGGGGGACCTCCAACCCCCACAGGAGGCTCCAATAGCCAAAAAGGCTGGACAACTGCCGAGGAGACACCTGTGCCTTGGTGTCTACTTCACTTTACACTTTGGACTAAATGTGGAACCCCCATTTCCTATGCCTAGGTCAATTTCATGTGAATTTCCTAGGCCTCAATTCCATGAATGGACTGTATCCATTCACATTCATTGATACATTCATTCTCTTTGCCCCTGCCAAGGGACTGAAAAACAAAACAAAAACCAACCGTCAGGTGTGGTAGCTCAAGCCTACAATCCCAGCATTCTGGAAGGCTGAGGCGGTAGATTGTCTAAACTCAGGAATTTGAGACAGCCTACGCTACAGTGAAACCCCATCCCTAAAAATAGCCAGGCATTGTGGCGGGCGCCTGTAGTCCCAGCTACTCAGGAGGCTGAGGCAAGAATATCACTTGAGCCCAGAGTTTGAAGCTGTGGTGACCTATGAGGGCAACAAAGTGAGACTCTGTCTCAAAAATAAATAAATAGGGCAGGGCCTGTGGCTCAAAGGAGTATGGCACCGGCCCCATATGCCGGAGGTAGCAGTTCAAACCTGGGCTTGGCCAAAAACTGCAAAAATAAATGAATAAATAAAAACTGTTTCCATGACCAGGATAACAAATGCATTTTTAAATAATCTAAATATACATGATAGATTTTCTTCTTAATTTGGCAGTAGTAATTTAGTTTTTCTATTATTTAGAGAAAAAAAAAAAAAAAAAAAAAACCTTTGAAATTGGCCATAAGCCAAAAAAGAAGAAAAATTCTAGGACAAAGTAATATTCTCCTGAAAAATCACATTTTAAAATTTACAACTGAAATCAAATGTTATCAAAATAAAACTGTTATCAGACCCAACAGAGTTGACAGAATTCTTTTTTTTTTTTTTTTTTTGTAGAGACAGAGTCTCACTTTATTGCCCTTGGTGGAGTGCCGTGGCGTGGTGTCACACAGCTCACAGCAACTTCCAGCTCTTGGGCTTAGGCAATTCTCTTGCCTCAACCTCCCGAGTAGCTGGGACTACAGGCGCCCGCAGCAACACCTGGCTAGTTTTCTGTTTTGCAGTTCAGCTGAGGCCAGGTCTGAAGCTGCCACCTTCGGTATATGGGGCCAGCGCCCTACTGGATGAGCCACAGGCACCGCCCAAAAGAAATAATTCTTAAAGTGAGTACTCTCTAGAATGTAAGAAAAAATATTTAATGAATTCCTAAAATTTGAAGTGCCTAGTCCAGAAATAAATCTTGATTTTGCTTTAGAGTTGATTGCTTGTGGGTTTAAGATTTCCCGTAAACAATGCCAATATATGTTTAAAAAGAACAAACCATCATACAGATACCATTAATCAGATTAAACTCAGGAGATCTATCTTGACAAAATCATTGTTTTATAGAAATACATAAATCATGTACTTAAATCTCTATGAATAGAGTGCACAGTCCCACTCATAGTTCACTTTTCTGTGCTACACACTTGAGTTAAATTTCTGCCACATTTTTTAAATGATAACTTATCAATGGAAATACTATCGCACTTTAGCAGGTCCTCAAGTTTTTCCTTGTACCTATTAGGGGTTATCATAGTAAGCACACACATGTATGTATGTGTATATATGTATTAATATATGTAGTAAGGAAGAGAAAATAACATCTCACAAGAAGATGAAAACAAAGAAAGTATTAAGGTTTGAAAATGAAGAGAAATAGAGAGGCAGCTCAAAAGTAAAATTCAAACTACTATGCTATCTTTTCTTAGGTAATCCTAGCATAATACATATTTCTCCGATTTGTTAGGGGGAAAGCAAGCATATGAATATTTTATAAAGGCACAATGCAAAATTAGAAATCTGTTCCATATACCGACATTTTAATCTGTTATAAATTAACTTGAGTCAGTTCAAATCACAAAACAATTCAGAGCATTCTATGTAACATACACGATTACAACTGAAGTCAAATCATACACACCCTTAGTAACTTTAAGCCTAAAACAACTGAAACAGTGAATGAAATGGCTAGCGTTTCCCTTAGAGAGCCACCTCCACCCTTGGAGTTAATTTGCAAAAATGGATGTATCAGAGACACAAATGCAAACTCCAAAAATATCCTAAAAACCCGGAGATGCTGGTGTAGTTTCACAACAAAGTTCCTTTATGAGATCCACAACCCAGATGACTTGCATCTTTAAACTGCCTCATTTCCAGATTTCCTGATTTTAAATCACACTGGAAACCTCTGGATGCAAATGAATTAGCATGGTTGGGTTTAGCCCTCCTAAATGCCAAGAGGAAGAAAAAAGTATTAAGTTTGTTTTGTTTTAAACTAGGACCTTCTGCATTCCAAAATTGTATTTCTCAGACTAATATACACCTTCATACATACATAATATACAGAGAAATGGTTAAAAAAAAAAAAAGCCAGTGAAAAGGAATGAGGGGAGTAGTAATGGTAACATACGGTACCATGAGCTGCAGAGGCCTCCCAGCCAGTGGTGCAAGGTTAACAGATCAGTCCTGGCCTCAGGCAGACAGCAGAACACAGCCTTGGGGAAGGGGGACAGGGACGGAGGCGGGGGAGGGGATCGTGTGCTCGGGCAGTTTACACAAGAAGGCAGCTCAGCTCCATTCTGGCACACTCCTCCTCTCTATCTCCCAACCTCTTTGCGTGTGTCTTGTCATATTTTCTTCAGCTGTTAATTGTCCAGACTGCAAGACTTTAAACAGCCAGTTTAGGAAAAAGCGAAACCCTTCTAAGTGACCATCACAGCAAATCAGCTTCATGCTGGTGGGTAAAATTTTCCAAGGGAAGTATTCTTCTGATAGTTCCTGAGTCTCTAAGTCACCCCCGCCCCCACCCTCACCGCCACACACACTCCCCTGGAGGGCTAAATGCACTGTGGCAATAAAACATTCATGCGACTTGGAATTTTAACACAATGCCATTTCCCTAGTTTAACCTGAAAGGAATGCACTAGTCACAACAGACTACATCATCCTGCCATTAAACCCTGCCAAAGAACCGCTTTTTTGGCTGTGCTGGGCCAGCTTTGACGGGAAAGGAGTACACAGACCCACACACTGAGCACAGAGGGGCCACCTCTGCTTCCTCAGCCTTATCCAGCAACACCCTGCTCTTGAACATGACCCTTGCCCCGGCATTGTGACCAGCTTGTGAGGCATGTGTCACCCTGGAACTTCTGCAGAGCCACACACTGCACAGGCCATTTGCTGCTCCATCTCTACAGGCTCTTGGGCAGACGCCAAAGGTTCTTTCTTATTATTATTGCTACTATTCAAAGTCTTATGTTTAAGTGCAGGGATGTTTTTTCCTGGAGTTGTATAATGCTGCGGTGGTTTACTTTTCCTTGTTTGTTTTGGACTTTTAAAAAAACAAACTTAACATTTGCCTTGGTAATTAGGTTATGATTACTGGGAAAAAAAATGGTTTGCTTTGGGGACTACTTATCAAAGGCAGAAGTTCTTTCACATTTATGTGACATTAAGTTTAGATCAGCAAAACAAAAAATAAAAATAATAATTCTGATTTCTCCCGAGAATTTCAGAGAAAAATTAAAAGGTGTTGAATTCTAAAATATCCACACTTTATTATGTTACATGGGTAAAAGTATCATCACAAAACAAGTAAGCAACAATATTAGATTTTTTAAAGGTAGATTTATTGATTTATTATGTGTGCAGAGAGTTCTGTCTTCTAAGCAACATAATTGACAAATTAAGGAACAGGGCAATGTATGTATACCAAATACAAAATTCAAATCACATGAAAAGCTTCTAAGTGTTTTTATTAATTTTTAAATCTGCTCTGATGCCAATGTGGGCTCTTTATACGCAATCAAGACAGTGTTCATTTTTGTAAGTTACCAAGGCCATAATTTTGTACTCCTAAACACTCCCTCATTTTTTTAGAGACAGAGTCTCACTTTGTTGCCCTCAATAGAGTGCTGTAAAGTCACAGCTCACAGCAACCTCCAGCTTTTGGGTTTAGGCGATTCTCTTGCCTCAGCCTCCAGAGTAGCTGGGACTACAAGCACCCACCACAACATCCGGCTATTTGTTATTGCGGTTTGGCTGGACACAGGATTCAAACCTGCCACCCTTGGTATATGGGGCCAGCACCCTACTCACTGAGTCACAGGCGTCACCCAATACCCCTTTTTGTTTTACCCACTACTGTATTTTTCCCTCTATTCTGATCATTCATATTATTAATTATTTTCATACAGGGCACTTTCACTTTCAACCCTGTTCTATTATTATTCCTTTTCTCCACTGTAGTTACAGACAGTTCTAAAAAAATCCCTCCTTCTTGCCCTGGCCCCCAGCTATAACCAGGTGAGCTGTGATTATTCTGGCAGAAGGTGTTCCAGCTTTTATCTCCTAGAGTGAGGCCATGTCTGCTTTCAGTAATAAATGAAGAACATCTTACTTCATCTAAGAAAATACCCTAAAATACAAAATGATGATCTCAAAGCAAGTTAACATGCACATATAAAATAAAACAAAATTGTCTTCTTTAGAGTAATTTTCGTCTCCTTAGTAGTTGGAATTAGTCTTAAGCCCTAGTTAAAAGACTTTTTTCTTTTGCATTCCTTTAAACAGACATTATCATGCCTAGAAAAGTCATTCTAATCCCTTCACCTTAGCCAAGCCATGCTAATTCTAGAGAGAAGGACAGCAATTAAAAAAAAAGAAAGCAGGAGGAATTATATGAGGGAAGTGTCCAAGATCAACCTAATTTATAAGCAAAGATTATCAAAACTTATGTGAAATATTTCCATTTCAAAATGTGAATGCTGATATCAAACTGTCAGTTTATCCAATATAAAACATGGTAATACAGACATTTGGTTTTTTCAAGTAACCTGATTTATTATCAATGTGTTTATTCAAATTCCAACTTTGATGTTATCAGTATGAAACCCGGTAAAATTGAAGACAGAACCACCTCAAGCCACAGATTAAAATTAGAGAGGATAATTTCTGGTTAAGTCCGAACATATACACTTGCTGCTTATGTCAAATTAACACAGTGATCCCAAATATCGTGGACCAATATCCAGGGAACATAAAGAGTGAAAGTCTATGAGACTGCACATACAGCATATGGAAGCCTCATAATGTAAAGCCTGTCCTCTGAAGATTTCTGGAACTTATGGACACACCACTAAAAGCCAGGATAAGCAATCTCATTTTATAATCTAACTATTCACTGCAATGATGCATCACATATTAGGAAATCATAGCATAACACAAATACCACAATGAAAGACACTTGATGCCAGTGTACCAATACAATAAGCAGAATTAGAACAAGACAGAGCCTGGGAAAGAAAAAAAGTCATTCAATAAGTTCACTCAAATATGAAAATTTTCAAAAATTGCAAAAGTTTTATTGAAATATTAATTTATTTTTGTAGGGACAATGTGAGATGATCAAATCTGAGATAACTATTTTCCTCAAACAAAAAAATAAAATAAAATAAACTTTACTATGTTGAATGACATTGAGAAAGACAAGTTTTTAACTTCTGTAAGTTACCTTTTTAATTTCTAAAAAGGCAACTTCTAAAACAGCACATGCAGACAGGCAAGTGTCTTCTCAACAAGACTTCATTTGAAGCAATGGGATTGCCTGAGCCAACCCAATACCCACCCCCTGCAAAAACAAAACACAACACAACAAAACAACTTACACACAATGACCAGACTAACCCTGAGTGAGGGAAAACTTCAGACTGGAGGCAAAGAGATGAGAAAGGGAAGGAGATGTATGGACAGAGAAGGAAGGAAAAGCAAAGAGATAGGGCGGAATGAAAACCAGACTGAAAAGAATCAACAGGAAGGGAGGGGTAAGAAATAGAGACTTATGAATGAGTTGGGGAGGAGCGAAATGGAAAGAAGCTGAGAAAAAGTAGGGGAAGGAAGGGTAAAAAAAAAAAAGAAGATTGAAAAAAAAAAGGGATGGCTAGGGAAGAGAGGAAGAATTGGAGCCCCACGACACAACAGAGGATCAGGCAGCTGGCCGGAGATGCTAATTCAGCGCTTTAACAAATCAATGCCACTTGAAAAGTACAATGCGAGCCCTCACTGGGTAGATGTCAGGGGACTGAGAAAATGCATTCTCAAGTATTTCACATTAAGAGGGAATAATGTGTTAATTTATAACTCTTCACCCTATACACTTGGATTATCTATCTGTGTCAGCGATTTGACTTCTTAAATTTATCAAAAACGCATGCAAAGGGAGGCAGCTTCAGCTTCACCACTGGGAAATGGAGGTTTAGGGAAAGCCTGTCAGCTTGTCCTAGGTAGAGCCGCAGTTCTCTTCGCTTTTCCATTTGGACTTAAGTACTGCTGGGGGTGGCTGGGAGGAGTGAATGACTGAAGGGAAGATGGAGGGAGGAGGGGAACTCCTGGTCCAGTTACTAAAGCAACCAAAGAAAGGCTCTTGGCCTGTGGTTGATTGCATTAGGTACCATCCGTCAAAAGTGACACAGAAGAGAAGGAATAACTTGAATCAGCAACCCGAGCTGCCACCATCAGAATTTACTTTATGGAATCTTACTTAAGTCTCTCAGCACACCCAGCGGAAGAGAAGCTGCTGACAATTGGATTTTAATTAAATAGTATTCTCGCAATGCCACCCGAGTTCCATAGAGGGAGAAGCTTATCAAGGTAGGAAGGGAAGGAAGAGCTAAGCTTATTTTGTTTGGTTAATTTTGGAACTGGGAGGGGAGATGTTAAAGAACTGATTTTCCATCCCAGCATTCAGGAGCCTAATCAGAGGACTATTTACTATCTCTTTCTTAAAAATCTATTTTAATAATATTAAACATCAGATTCTTGCAATTATTTCCTAATTATTCCCTAAAAAAAATTAGTTAACCTTTAATGTAATGGTAGCACAGTTTCTAACCTTATGGGGAGAGAGGGAGAAAAAGAATTCAATAGCAATTTTTGTTGTGAAAATTAAAGAATTAGCAGACTGAAGTTTTCAAGGTTGTAAACATTGTCAACACACAAAGACAAGTGTGTTAAAATTTTAGAATGAAGAAGTTTCAAGAGGATGTTTGAATTAAGATCATGTCTTCAAAGAAATGAAGGGAAAAGTAGTTCTACATAAAAAGGAAAAAGTTATCAGAGCACAAGTAACTATTCTGTGTCTAAGATTGCTCAGGCTACACACAGCAGTATTTTAAACTGTGGGGGCATTTTTATTTGCCACTTGAACAACTGCAACAGAAACAGACATTCTCTTTTTTTCAGGACATTCGTATGTAAATGAATGCTGATGAATGGAAATGAGATGCTATATATGATGGGCAACATTCAAAATTTAGTTTTAAAAAAAGGCAAAGTTACCTCACTCACTGAAGCTTGAATGTCTTCTGTGCTACCACTGGGCACAAAAAAGATATGAAAGACAATGATAGACCTTCTATCAGTTTCAACTGACTAAACAGAACCATACCGAGATCCTCATGACAGAAAACATTCTTTCAATCTTATGTTTTGCATCTTTCCTATGACATAGTATTACACAGGGTCAATTTTTAAAATAAATATTTAATTGGAAACTAAAATTGCAATAATTTTAGCCAGAAATTTTAAAGCTGCACTGACCCAAAACATCCAAAACAGTACAATTATTTAATGAATGTTTTATTTCTTTTAAGGGAGATAATTCATAAGGAATTTCCTGGTTCGTGATCATAAGAGTATACTATTTTCCATTTTCATAAAATTTTAGAAGACACAACACAAATTCTGGGCAGTGTGTTTGCAGTGGTGATCATATATATGTATGCCATTCAAATGTTTCTATTTATGCCCTCACAGTAGGATTTGTCCTATCCCCAGTTTTTGCATGAATTATTATTCCTGTCCGTCCCATCCAAGCTACCCCCACATAAACTATCTATTCTTATCATTATGGTACCATTAATCCCACTTTCCCCTCCCCCTCCCCACTCACCTAAGGGGTTAAAAGACTTCAGTACATTTGTGACTTGTCAGTGACATATAATACCCAGGTCCTTCATGCAATCAACTTTTACTTGACATGTATTTGCTCATCACAGGACCCGCATTACTACTGGGAAAATGAAGAAAAACCTAAATTAACACTTGACATTCAATATGGTCAAGTCCTTAATTGGCTGGGCTTCCTGAGAAAGCAATTTTCTATTCCCCAAACTGTTCGCATGTCATGTGTGGAGTGCAGCTCTTGGCCATCACTGCTGTCCCTCGCGCGCTCTAATGAGAGCAGATGAATTAGTGCTACGTGACACGATTTGAGCAGGGCTTCCTCCTCTCCCCTCCCCCAATCTTTCTCCCATACCAGTGACAGCTATGTGGTACAGGGAAGAAAGAAAGAAAAATTCAAGAGCAAAGAATCCTGTAAAGGATGACCATTTTTTTAAATGAACCTTAAATGTCTTGTTGAAACTCCAGAACAACAAAGTCATTTAATTGTGGAGGTGGGGAAGGGGGTTGTTCTCAAGATCAGAGAAATTATCTGGCTATGGATGATTTCAGTTGTATTAACTTCCAGCATGTTTCTTCCATTCCTGGCTAGTTGCAGTATTAGATTGCACTGGTCTAATTAAAATGGAATTTACATCCACTTAAAAAGTTTTTTAAAGGTCTGGAAAATGGGTCAACTAGAAAAAAAATTGAACAGCATGAAATGATTATTATTCTAAGATAAATATACCTCCAAGCTAAAGTCCCTTCAACAAATATTTAGGTCACAAAGAAACTACCAAACAATACTCAGATCACTATACTTTTCCAAGTATTGTTCGGTGTCTTAACTTAATGCTAACCATTCTATTTTAACTCATTAAAGTTCTCTTTGATTGTTAATTAGTGCAGCAAAAATTATTTGATCACTGGTTTCATTCTATTTTTTGGAGAGAGGAAACATATCGTACTTTATACGTTCCTACCTAGATGAGTAAGGAACAATTTGAATGGATGCATGAAAGGAGGGCAAGACAGAGTCTGATCTATTAAAAAACACTAAAAAGTAATTAAAGGGATTTCCTGGAGTTTTTACTTACTCATTTTGAGACCAAAGAAGTCATAATTTTATTTATTTGCTTTTTAAGGCAAGCATGAAACAAAGTTTATTGAGGAAGAGAAAGAAGGCTTACAAAGCAGGATACATTCACCATAGACAGCGTACAGGCCTCCACTGCCAGGACGCCCAGGCAGAGGCCAGAAGTAGTAATTTTAAATGCCTAAATTACTATCCCATCTGATTAGGACAAAACAGAACTAGGAGAAAGAAGAACATGTGGCAAATCAAACATTTAGGAAATTATTAAGTACAAAATGAGTACATGCATAAATAAAATAAAATAAATTAGTGAAGTCACAAGCACCTTAGCACTTTGGCTCTTCATTCAATTTTTATTTAGGTGAGAACCAAGAAAAAGATGCTACCTGTATGTAAGACATTATATCAAGAGTGCCAGGAAACAGGTTTAAGCATGCAAAATAACAAAATTATTTCTAGTTTGAGGTAGGGAACTTATAAATTGTTTCCTTATGATTCTGAATACAATTTTTTTTTTAATAACAGAGTTTTACTTTGTCATCTTTGGAGTATTGTGGCTTCACACAGCTCACAGGAACCTCCAACCTCCAGCTCTTGGGCTTAGGCGATTCTCTTGCCTCAGCCTCCTGAGTAGCTGGGACTACAGGCACCCGCCACAACACCCAGCTACGTCAAGCTGTCGCCCTGGGTAGAGTGCAGTGGCATCACAGCTCACAGTAACCTCCAACTCCTGGGCTCAAGCGATTCTCCTGCCTCCACCTCCCAAGTAGCTGGGACTACAGGCAACCGCCACAACGCCCAGCTATTTTTTGTTGTTGTTGTAGCCATCATTGTTGTTTGGCGGGCCAGGGCTGGATTCAAACCTGCCAGCTCAGGTGTATGTGGCTGGTGCCTTAGCCACTTGAGCCACAGGCACTCAGCCTATAATTTTTTTTTTTTTTTTTTTTTTGAGACAGTCTCAAGTTGTCACTCCAGCTCACAGCAACCTCAAACTCTTGGGCTTAAGCAATTCTCTTCCTTCAGCCTCCCAAGTAGCTAGGACTACAGGTGCCCACCACAACAACTGGCTATTTCTATTGTTATTGTTGCAGTTGTCATTGCTGTTTGGGCTGGCCCAGGCCAGGTTCGAACATGTGAGCCTCGCTGTATGTGGCCGGCACCCTACCCACTGAGCTACGGGCACCGCCAAATTCTGAATATAATTTAAGCTGTATTTAAGTAGATTGTGAAGGAGATCTGAAGATAAGAGGATTAAACCTACTTTTGTGGTAAAGTTATAACCAGAAGCCAAAAATTCTATTTCCCTATTTTACACTTGTGGGAAATGATGTGAAAGGGAATGAAGAAGCTATGTAAAGGTTTTCATAATTTTGAAGTATTATTTCAGTAAAACTATAAATTAGAAAACTACTTCTGAAAACCTTGAATTTTCAGACATGATGGAACATTATTAGCTTCATACAAAGGGCAAACTTTAGAAGGTGAGTATAATTTCAGAAATATTTTCATAGAAGCAAAACAACACAGAGGACACACATTGTGTGCAGATTATCCCTTCTATGGCCAAAGCACTGATATTTCGAAGTGTTATTAAGATCCCTTTTGAAAATACACTGGAGACAGCTTGTGAATGGGCATTTTATCAGGTGTTTAAAAGAAATAGATAATTTGGTATTCTGGAAAAGTAGCTCAGCCTAATACATCCAGTTAACTGCTATAGTAGCATTATCATCACTAGCAACAAAGGGCAGTGTATTCCACCAATAGCTTTAGGATGACCTTTGCAATGCTGACTAGTCCGTCAAATTCCACCTCTGAGATGCAAGGCATAGACAGGGACGGTTTATTAACTGAGGTAGGAACTAAAGACCAGGAAACTCCAAAAAGGTAGGTGGTTCACACTGAGGAAAGAGGGAATTCTCTTTCCTAAGAAGAGAAACAGTGCACCATGATGTCAATGAGATCAGGCTGAACAGTCCAATAGTCTTCTCTAAATTACTGACATCCATGGTGAGAAACTCCCAAATATCAGGAGAGATTAAGCATTTAACATGTTCTTTCCCACCTCTCCACTACATTCTGAAGAACTTCAATGAAAACCCAACTGGGAATGGGTAAAATGGGATCACTATCTTGAGCTCCAGGAATAAAGCTGCAAAAGAATGTCTACACAAAGTTAAGGATTTGAATTGAACTGTGATCACGGCTACATTTCTTTGGAGATAAGTTTCCAACCCTTGCCAACAGAACCGATCTACAGAATTCGAGAGGGCACAAACAGTGGATCAGAAAAATGGCTCCAAACTGAACTAGGAAATTTCTTCAAGTATCACCTGTAGAAAATAAGTCTATGAAAAGGTACTTTTTGATTCAAGAAAGTTAATTGTGACTATGGCAAAGTGACATGCTTAAACTTGATATTCTCTTAGGGATAAGCAGGCTTTGAAGCTCATAATAAACTTGAAATGGTTCTGTGGAATGTTAAGGCTTAATGTAGATGGTTGGTGCCACTGTCATGCCTCCACAAAAGTATGTCAACTTGGAAATAACTGCCTTAACAGCCCTAAGGTATTTCAAATGGAAGACTGGCCTCCCCTAACCCTCACCACCACCCCTTCCTTTTTTTTTTTTTTTTTATTAAGAATAACTTTCAACCATAAGATGAAGATGCATTAAGTTTCTGACCTGGTTAGCACAGCTAAAATTAAAATACTTACTCCTGTTTAGAAAGGCATAATGTTCGCCACCCACTTAGTCCACATTACTTCACATTACACCATTCTCAAAAAGTATAAACACAGCAGGAAGAGATATGACTCCTTTAAAATAGCCTGGCACATGGAACAATAAAACTATCTCTCAAACACAAAGCTCAAATGCTATTTTATAAAAATTAATAGCATCTAAAAGGGTATATTCTTTTATCCTCTGTTCATTATAGTTTTGACTTCAGTGCTTCCCTCCCCTTGTACTGAAGATATTTTATCTAATTCCCAGCTGACAGGTTTCTGAAAGTGTTAAGTCACAGCTGTGTTGATACTGAACTTCTTGAACATGGCACATCAATGACATTCTTACACACTTACAGATGCTTTGTTACAAGCTGCACCAGCACTTGATTTGAAATACCTGACTTATTATAACACAAACTGTTAATCTCTGATCTTTTCTTCAGTTCGGCTCTTCTCTGCAGTTTTGGAAGCAAACCAACAGCTTGCTAAGTTGACAACAGAGATGGCTCCCTTCTGATTGGCTTCTGACACTGTTCCTTGGTCCTGTCCATCAAGACCCTAGAAAGAACCTAGGCACACCCAGGCCCTATTTGCAGATCATTTTAACAAGATGTTCTTGTTTCCTGTTCTCAGAAAAATCAATAACAGGATGACCTTCAATTTGAAATTCAAACCAATTAATTACCTGTTCTGTTGAAAATGTTGATATCTGATTTGCCTGGAGAATTTAAATTATGCATAGATTATTCCTTTTGAAGAGTCCCTTCAAGAAATATAGAGAGTCATTGAAGACCTCATCTTGCACAATATAAATAATGTTTTCTGAAAACAGGTGTAAAATATTGACCTTGTACGAATTAGTATGGGGCAGTTTTCCTTGTGTGGTCCATCTCCTCGTTGTGACATTATAATCAATTACCTGGTAAGTTACTGCCATCCCACAAAGATTCAGGGCAAGATGAGATGAAAAGCCTTACATAGTTGAATTCTGCTTTTCCATCTCCAACAATTATTGACAAACCATTGGATTCTTCTATTTTTAAAAAATCTCATTTTCCTTCTCTTTACTGGTGAATTTCTTACGTTTCTACCTTTATTTAAATGATTTGGTTATTTTTTTGCTTTGCTCTCACACTTGATTTTTCTTTAGATCTGGGTCACAAGAAGAAAAGCTACATATCAAAACTATCAGCACCAGAAATATATTTACTGAACATCTTTTCTAATTGTAGGTGGGAAAATAAAGAATTCAATTCATCCCAATGGGGAATTTCCACGACGAACGATCCCATGCAGTGAAACTATTATCTTTATCCATTAAAATATTATCTAAAACAAAGGTTTCTATCTGGCAGCTGAGGGCTGAATACAGCCTGCAGATGAGTTTTGTTTGGACCACACAGTTTAAAAAATATTTGAATAGTTTGCCAAGATTTCAAAATCAGAAAACTTCATATACAAATCTCAATTTCTGTCTTCTCATTAAAAAGAAGAAGAGGAGGAGGAGGATTTGGTAACACTAGGCCTGCATTCCTACCTGCCAACAATTGGCAGGAGCAAAGGAGCTGCTACCTCACTGTGGTTGAGACATGAGCTTTCTGGTCCACCACAGTCCCCACCAGACTCACTCTACTCATTTAATTTTTGTTACCTCCACATGGCCCCTTTAGGCAACACTTGATCTTTAAAATGTCCAATGACTCCAAAGAGAGTTTGCGGAAGAAAAAAAAGAAGGTGTTTTTAAAAATAGAGTTAAAAACACATTTAATGAGTTTACACAATGTAAGAAGGTGGGTAACAGATTTTATTTCAAAATGTAATTGTTCAATAAAATGTAAGTACAAAGCAAAGGAAATTCATTTTCATAATTAAAAATTTTTAAACATAGGAAAACAGAACCAATGACCTAACCTTATTCAGTGGTTCAATAATATTTAGACACTGGTTTTCAATCAGCTACATTCTCTTCTGCAGCCCATAAAAGATGCTCATGAGAAGCTATTACTCAGATTTTGTTCCTTCACATGTTAACACTTCTGCGCTTCCTTTCCAGAGCTATCATGTACTTAAGTGAAAACGGACCCTAATATGAAAATAGAATATGTCTTTGGGGTAAATTTTAAAAGTCAACATTTAAGATGCATGAATATTAATACAGAAAATATTCATCTTTACTGACTCCATATGTATGCCACCATCTGACATTTATACTCACATTAAACAGACATTATTATAGGTTCGAATGACCCAAAAAGTCACAGAATATTTCTTTAAAAATGATTATTAGCTAAAAGCAGATGTCTATGACAAAGTCACCATGTACTTCTATTTACTTTTTTTCTTAACTGAAAGCCAGTGTAAGGAAAAAAAATCTTTATATTTCCTTATTTCCAATCATCCACAGCAAGACAACATTTCTACATAATAGTGGATATTACAAGCAAATTAAAAATAACACCACTATAGCAGCGGGAAGACAATACCTTTTCATTTCACCCAACTACATTACAAACAATTGCTGATGTACTACTACAGTAAAGAAATGCTTACCATGTAAATTGTACTAAGTGGGCTTGACCAGTCATTTACCAATTAATTTGAGTAAAATTTTGATCAACTATAGTATAATGTTTTTAAATTATGTTTTATCAATGGAACACATGCTTGAAGGATTATCTTTTTTAATTAGGTGTTTCCTTCCTAAAGGAAGCATTTTTCTTGCACCTTTACCTAAAGTAATCTTTGAACATGTGCCAAATTTACTTCACAATCAGACTTTAATCCCCCAATTCTCTTGATTCTTAACAACTTTAAGTAAGCAATTCACAAAATCATGATGATCATACTGCATTCAGTAACTCCTAGTTGGATAGGAAAAGAGAAAATACTGTAAGCATGAACTCCCTAAATGTAGTCTTAGGCCTTACATCTGAATGACATTACAATTTACTCCTTATGGGATATATCTTTCCATAATTTCCATTATGTGTGAAATTTGAGCAATTTTTAAAAAATACCTGGAACTCAGTTATTAATTTACCTCTCCCCAACCCTTTTACACTTTTTTCCAAATCTGTTCTTAAAGTTCTTCTTTAAAGAGATGATCTTACAAGATCATCTTTAAAGCTCTTCTTTAAAGAGATGATCTACATAAAAATGGCCCTGAACTGTAATCTAAGACTAAACTTATTTTCTACCTTTTTAAAGCATATGGCTTTAGAATAAAAATTAAAACTTCTCAAATAATTACTGGATAAAATTATAAAAGAACTAAAAAAGAATTCTAAAAAAAGTATATTTGATTATATTCATGTTGATTTAACTTTTGTAACATATTAGAAAGGTAATTTTATGAATAAACATAATCCATTCCCTCCCATGATGACCAAAGCTTTCAGCTAGTCTCCTCAGGTTCATATCATGGCAGCTAAGTCCAGATATGTAAAGCAGTTCTAGAAGCCTCTCAATTTTGTTATTTTTGTTTATACTTTATTGTTTTAAGAAGAAAAATGAAAAAGTAACATAATGAATGTTTAATTTTATTAAATGTGTTCTATGGAGAGAAAAGCAATGCTTTCAATTAACTCCTGTCTATTAAATCACTGATTTCTACAAAAGGGTATCTCAAAGTACACTTATGTTGAGGCTCATTTTGGCATTCTGTATTTGTTTTTAAAAAACTAAAAGATCAAAAGTACCAACTACTAGCACATATAAGACAGCAGATTATCAGAAGGCAAACAGCAGTTGGTTTATTATGAAATTATTTAAAATAACTATTTACTCAAGTCAAACAACCCACTTCTCACTTTTACTAACAGGATGTTTTAGTTATAATGAACATCCAAGCTTCTCTGGTCATGAGAAAACCTGGAATATATTACACATGCATGAATGTGGCCTGGGATGCAGGATATGGGATGTGCTTCCTATCAACAGATTAACACTTCATTTTCATTACCCTAATCTCACCACAGGCTGTGAACACTCTTTTTCTTATTTGAACAACAATGGTACATGAAAAAACAAGCTGACAGGCAGGCGGGGTTCATTAAATGCACACAGCCTTTATTCCCATAACACATCTCACCTGTATGAAGCCAGTTTTCTGGCTTCCCGGCTGGCTACCGAAACAAGCTCTCCCAGATGTTGAACCTCAAATTCTTCCTATTCCTTACTACTTTATAATAAATGTCAAAAATAAAGTAAAAATGGAAAAATTCCTCTCCACAATGAACTCTGCTTAGTGGATAATAGGACTGGGAACATATTTTAAGATGTATTCAATCCGCTGTTACTTCTCAAAGTTGTCCAAGAAAACAAAGAAAAGTGGCTAGGGAAGAAAATGATGAGACATTTGAAGTTTGAGTCAGAGTCTCATTTTGTCTATCCCAGCTTAATTTTAACTTACTTGAAGAAAACTGGTTTCTCACTTGTTGAAAATGGCAATTGACAAAATAAGAAACAATCATGCTATCTCCAAATGAATGACACTGAGTTTCACCAAAAAGACAGGCTCAGGGAGCAAAAAAGGCTAACCAGTGTAAGAGGTTTCACAACAAGATTCCAAGGATGGGGAGCACCTCTTTGAGGTCAGCCATCTGTATACTCAATGTATTTGAGACAGCCATTAGCAAATCCATGACATAACTAGAAATAAGTCAGTTAATTGCCATCAACCAATCATCGTAGGTATTTACTTTCTGTGTGTCTATCGACCACCTATAAATGCACTACCACGTGGCAATATGGGAATTTTTATTATTTTTTTTTTTTGTAGAGACAAAGTCTCACTTTATCGCCTTTGGTGGAGTGCCATGGCGTCACACAGCTCACAGCAACCTCCAAGTCCTGGGCTTAGGTGATTCTCTTGCCTCAGCCTACCGAGTAGCTGGGATTACAGGTGCTCACCATAACACCCGGCTATTTTTCTGTTTTGCAGTTTGGCCAAGGCCAAGTTTGAATCCGCCACCCTCAGTATATGGGGCTAGTGCCCTACTCGATGAGCCACAGGCACCGCCGGCCATATGGGATTTTTAATAATTTCCATAACAAGACAGTAAATCCTTCCACGAAGTCTAGAGCAGTACTTTGGTTTTGGGTCTGTCTGGTACTCTAATATTTATATCTAAAAAGGAAAAAATTTTTAAAAGGCAATATTAGAGTCTTTAGGTTTGGACATGAGGCGAATAACAAGGAGGTCTGCAGGCATTCTCACTCAGGGGACATGCTCACGACCACACTCATGACCATGCTCAGTGCATCATTACTCTCCGTATCTTGCAGGTGGTGTCCTTACCATGTGTCTTGCCCTCGAGAACCAAGAAAGGGCATCATGGTGAGCAACTTTCTTTACCTATGCCCGATTAGGTGCCCCAAACAGCCATCCTAATGATTTAAGTCAATGAAGTCTTCCTTGATTTCAATTTTAATGGAAGGGGAAGAAAAACATGATTAAAACTTTTGCTAATGAAGGTTATCATTTTAATATTAGTTTTGTTATTATGTTAACCCAGCTGAAAGTAATTATTTTTTGTCATGTAAAATATTTAACATCCTAATGTTTTTGTTTCAGACACCCAATTCAGGCACTCTAACCATCAAATGTGAATTGTGAAGAACAGCCTGGAGAAGCAATACCCACTCTAACACACCTTAATATATTTGAAAAATCCATGGCAGTCACACAAAAGTAAAGCATGTACAATACTAAAAGCTATGTCTTCCCCATACAGAATATTTTTTAATATTGTCAATTTTAACAATCTCTATGCCTTGTGAGATAGTGAGTTAAAATTTATTAAACACAAAACAGTAGTGAACGCTCCTTGGGTGCTGTGTATACTGTAAACTTTAAATTTTAATTTTGTACTATTATCCATTAATACCACCCTGCAATCTTTCCATTCCTTTTTTAAATGTTTCAGTTAACTCTTATGAGCTGCAGTGTGTCCCAAATAGAGTCATTCCTTTAACCAATTGCACTGCCCTTTGTTATCTTTTCCTCCTTCTAAAAAAATGCTCTCAAGTAGCTATAACGACACAAAATGATAAATTCAAGAATTACTTTAAAAAGGGGGGGTCAAAAAGGAGAGCAAAATCTCTCTTTAGCCAAGCCTTTTCTTACATAGGCTAAGGATCAAACTCGGCCTTTCAGCGCCTCTGAATGATAAGCACAGGACCCTGGCTACACGATTTTATCATGCCCTCACTTAAAGAACCCTTCTATGGCAAACTTGGGGCAATCCCGTCAGCACTCACAGAGAACCACACCTGAGGGTGGCACCTCTTTCTCCTATCTCTACCAGAATGATACTTGGCAAAAGGGTGGTTTATTCAATTCCTTTTACGTTTCAAGTGCATTTCAATTCCTTTATACAAGGGCAACAATAGCCAGTGAAAGTAAGAATTAGTATAAGAGAGATGAGGGGGAAAGAATGAAGTGAGAAAGAAACCAGATTTGTAAGAAAGGGGATAGGAAGAAAGAACCAGCTAACCTTGTATTTAGGTCATTAAGTAAATTTCTGCCAACCAAACAGGAATGAGATTTATAAATCAACCCCCCCCCCTTAATGACATATAAACCCTAAAGACAGTAGCAAAATAACATTACAGTTCAAAAGTATTGCATAAATAAGATGTCAGATATGCTCAAGAGAATCAGTTGTTTCAATGAGTGACTTCCTACTGTGCACGATTATTTTCATTTTCCTTACAGAGAGAAATGAAAAACTGATGGGCGGAATTAAAGAAAAACAAAAGGATATTATTTTGTTGTTAAAGGATCAATTCTTTTTTTAATTGGAATGATGATTAATAAGCTGAGAATTTGATTTCTAAACTAGCCAGTTTGAGTAATGTACTGTTTTTCCATCAGAATTTCTACTAAGGAAAGCTCTGTGAATGAAGAAAAAATACAGCAATTCCTCTCTTCTGATCTCTGCACTTTGTGGCATGAAATGCTACATACAGCATTTGAACAAAATGACACTGCACACTGTCTTCACCCAAATGAACACCAGTCATAAATTTTTCACCTGAGGGTTTGAATGTACACTGTGAAATTTGCAAGGCTTCCTACAGGGAATGTACAAATTAAAAAAGAATCAATACTTTTATTTCTCCTAGTCTAAACTTTCTTTGAAAACTGGGATAAGGGTGGGCATTCTTCCTTTCTTTCTTTGGGATGCCATACCATTTCCCTGCTCTCTTCTCACTCTTTCCCCTTTCTTTTTCTAAGGTAAAATAAAACTATACTTTTATATCTCCTACAAAAAAAATCTGGGGAAGACAGCAGTACAGGTCATGCTCCATGAAGAAATGTGGGTACCTTGGATACCACAGCCCCAGGCATCATTTTGGGGATGTTATCTGCACACACTAAAACTTCTTAGAGCTTAAGTTGCCCAGAATTATTTTCTCTATCTTATTTTTCCTATGTTATTAGTTTTTCTCAAAAGAAAAAAATTCCTTCTGTTACACATTGTTTTGTTTATACGTCAGTATATAAAAGCTGTTATTCCTGAATTTTTATCTCTTTTCCTTTATTTCCCTAAAGCTAAAAAATAGATTCAAAATTCCTTGAAAGGGTCTTTGACTCCCTTCCTCCCTCCCAACCCCGTCCATCAAGAGATGAGGATCACCTAGCCAAACATGGGAGCCAGCTTTTTTGAAAATAAAAAACGGCATCAGCTTGGCAGACAGGGACAAGATGGATCATTTCCTAGGACCCCCACCTGCACCCCCTGCAAACAATTTTCTGACCAAGGCCTAGAGAAAGGTGGTCATTGAGTAGCACCACAAACACACCACCAAAGGTACAAGAGGATTTCCATGTGGTGAAGAATTCTTTCTACACACATAACCAACCAGGATCCAAACCTCACGTGAAGGGAAATCTTGGAACCATTATATTCCATGTTCCTTTGACAATAATAAGCAGGGAGTCCCAGAGAAAATATCTCTCTCTGAAAAAAGTCAGCTCATGATTCACTCTTGTTTTCTCTACTACTACAAAGTTCTCTTGACAGTACTCTGTTGGGGAAAAGGAATTAATTCCTAGATCAATTCAAACACTATGGTTTCCATTACGGACACAAGGTAAAAGCACATTCCAATTTCTTTTCCTTTTTCTTTTTGATATATGTTCTACTCTAGAGTGCCAAGTTCACAAAATACCTCTTGGCTGTACAGAATCATTAGCTATTCACGTTTATAAGGAAAATCCTCTCAAAATCTTTACAGATAGATTGGGCAGATGCCCAATGTAACTTTGAGTGTGTGTCCTGTACATAAGGTAGAGAGAGAGAAGCACTAGGATTTTTGTTTTTCATTGAAGAGGATGACGCCAGCTTACTATCTGTAACGGACTGTTCCTTTGGAATCAGCTCCCAGTGTCACAACGACCTGGCAAACTTGAATGCTTTCACTATCACTGGAGTCCTTGCAATCCTGCCTTGGCTGTGACCCATTCACTTTTGCCCCTACTTCTCTAAGATGCCTTACTCAGCATCTAATTAGTTAGGGAGGATTTGCCTCGGCTCTTAACCCTGACACAGGAGTGGGAGGATGCGCTGCTGTGGTAGCCCAAATCTGTCCTGTCACTGCATTAATCAGATTTCCATAAAGCTATGCATGAATAATTGGATTTATCAGTGAATATGAAGATACACTCATAAATATAATTATAAAAAAATACCGACAATTATAGATAAGATATCTGCACCTTCAGGGATTTATTTTTCAACTGCAGTTACTTGACTCACCTTAGCAAAAGGCTTTACAAATTACACAAATAAAATGGACCTGCATGCAGATGAAAGAAAGGTTAAAAAAACTAAATAATTTCAAAATGATAACCTACTATGTTCAAATTCATTTAAATGAATCATGTTGAAAATAAACTTGAAATTTGTATATAGGTTTTTAACACAAACCACATGTGTGCTTTATTTGCATCAACATTTACATGTACATAGAATTCTATATATAATTTACTATTTTCCCATCACATTACAAATTAGGTATTACCTATTAAGCGATGTAAGTATGTTATCCACAGACCTTCAAAGTGTAGGCCGAAAGATAAACTATATTATCTATGCTATAATTTGTACTTTAACAAATAGCCAAATCTTCCTATTTTAGTGTTACACTATCAGAAGGATGTTAAGAATTACATTTGAATATACACGTATGTCTATTGTTGAAACTTCAAAATAAAATTTATTATCACCCAAATTATATGACACCCTAAATTGGACATAGTAGCCTAGTAATTCAACAGGCTAAAACTGCATACCTCTTAGTATATTTATTTTAGCATCAAGACCATAAGTTAATTTAATCTTTTTTTTAGTTTAACAGGATTACCAAAACAGCTTGTAAGGAGGGGAGTAAAAAAGAAGAGAAAAGTGCAGAAACAAAACCTAGAGATGGATAATGTCTGGCAATGAAAGTCATTTTCAAAGACCATTAACTATCTACTGTTTTACTGATGGATTTGATTAAATAAGAATACACATCCTATGTTAACAGGGATGTCTATTTGAGTGAGATAATGTTTAGAATAAAAATGTGTTGTATGAATTGTAAAAAAGAATCAAACCACAAATATACAATTAGACATCTGATTCATAAGAAATATTGTATATGTGCCTTTTAAGTTACTAGTGAATAAATATTCAAGTTATTTGTCTGGGGAGTCAAACAAAAACCATTTCCATCTTAAAATATTGATTGCACAAACTGAAACTGTTTGCCTGTGTGAACAGAAAGAATTAAAAGACTTTTCGAAGAAAATTCATTTTGAGCAGGCATTTAAATGGATCCCAGCAATGTTGTTATACATTTCTTATATTTTATTTGTCACTTTTCTGAAAGGTGTAAGATTTTTATATAGTAAGAAAGTTTGCTTTACTCTGTCATATCTCTGGTGAGCAGATGCTCTGGTATTAATATAAATCGTTGATTTAATATTTAGCTTTCTTGGTTTGCCCCTCACCTATCTAGGAAATGATTTCTCTGGTGATAACTAACACATCATGCTAATGAGAGAATCTAATGCACAATAGAAAAATGTCACTACTAATAATATTTGCATGAAGTTAAATAAAGCAACTGTAAGAGAATGTCAGACAGTTGTTCTTTAATAAGACACAGTTTCACAATGAAATTATGTTGTTAATTTTGTTACATCACTGGGTGAATCCTAAATTACTACATAATGATGCACACAGTCATTTATAATTCTAACTTAGTATTTCATTTCACTCAAGTCTGAAAAGTGACCTTATTAAAGGATCTACATTTTATTTGAAACACGTTAAATATACCTCACCAATAATAAAAGGTAAATGCGTCTAGTAATATGTGAAAATGTGGGTGATAGTATTTACCTGTACGGTTTCGCTTCTGGAAAGATTTTAAAATAGATTAGATTATTCCATCCCTTAAGGTAGCTAAAAGAATTTTATTTGCTGTTCTTTCTCTCAAGTGCTCAAAGTATTTGTGAAAATAGAAAAATTACCTTTTAAAATGTGGTAATGAAAAAAAAAAACACTTCCAAAGCAGGCCGTTAATTTTTGCTTTTAACAATAGTATGTCATGAGACTAAAAAAGGCAAAATAAGGTTCACTCTCCTCTGTCACTGATTGAACTGGCCCAAAGAAAAATGCCATTTACAAAAGTCAAGAGTCACACCATTTAAGGTTCTCAAAATATATGTCTACATATAAAGAAACGATCCCTTTTGAGAAAATCATACTTCAATATCAAGGTGCAGGGAGAAGCAGGAAAAATAGTCAAAGACAAATAGTCTTCTTTCAAACTTTAGGGGAAGATACTTACTCCCACTAAATCTCAATTGGCTTTGGATTGCGATGTATCTTTCTTAGTATTAGGACAAAAGATTTTTAAATTTAAGCAGATCCAACTTTGCTCATATTAAACAAAAGACAAAGGTTTTCATATCCCTATTTCCTAGGTTACCTACAGAAGACATAATATTAGATTATTAAATTTCAGTATTCATGAGCCATTTTGCACAAGTTTTTCTGTAAATACTGGTGAGTGAATTCTTTATAACTCAGTTTTGAAATCTTTTATCGTAGTAGCCCTATTAGTCAGATTTTTCTAATATTTCAAGAACTGACCAGAGAAATATTAGTTTTTATATTATTGAAGAAACTTTTAAAGAAAAATGTGCCCAATAAACCTTATTCATTTCATTAGCTAAATAAATTTTACTTAGAAGTTAAAATAATCATGATTTAGAAGAATCTCTTTATGCCTCAGAAAGCAGATGTGCAGAATTCTGCATACCTGATTAAAATGGACAAACTTTTACCTGTAAGAAAAACTGGCTTAATGTGTATATAGGAACTGTTGGTTTCAAGGGATATCAGAGATATCATTTCAAGTCTCTCTTTCTCTTTCTCTCTCACACACACACACAAACACACACACACACATATACACACAGATGCTGAATCAGCATTGTTGATGAACTATAGGAAAAGAGAACAAACATATTAATCATGCACAGTATATACATACTTTTATACACATAGTTTAAAATTAAGTTTACATAATATTTATACAAACTAAAATACCATCTTGAAGAGGAAAAGACCATGTAAGTTCACATCCTCTTTTACATGCGTTCTAAAAATGCATGGTAGGTAAACAATTAGTGAGAATGACAGAAAAGGGGGGAGGGTTAGGTTAGCTAACTACATCAAAACCCCCCAAATACAGAAAACATTACTGTAAAATATAGTTAAATCACAACTTTCTAAAAATTATTTTTCTCTTTGTTGCACTGCTGTGTAATAGTGTAATTAATGGCAAATAGTTTTTATGTAGTACTGATTAAGCAGAAATTTCTTCTCTGTATTTCTTTTCATTTAGACACTGATGTTCACTATTACATACACATGTACACAGGTACATGCAGAACACATCTTTGTATACCCACATAAACAGCCACATCAAAGACATTCTAATAGCTTAGTTGGACAAGTTTTTCTCTCTGAGCAATTTCAAATCATTTTCCTAATTCTGATCTATTTATATTATTTACTTTTACTTTTGTTTTTTAGCTAAAATGCTTTCCACGACTTAAAGTCTCCTCACATTCAAATCTACTTGGAAATGGGCTAGTGCCAAAGAAGCAATCTAACACCATCTATGTGGTTCAATAGCTATTTATCAATTGATCATTATCTCTATCTGGTTTTATTAACTCTTTTCTAGCTAGAGGGAGACCTAAACCAATCTTCCATTCCAACAAACACACACGCAGACACACAGGACCTCCATTAACTCAAGGAAAACTCTAAAGGTGACATCCAATTTTGAAAGCGGGTCAAGTTATTTGGTGCTAAGGTTTGGGAAACACACTCTGTGTTCCAACCACAAGAGAACCACCCAGGCAGGGGTATGTTGCAGAAAAATACCTCTCAAAGCATTGTGCGGTGACAAGAAGCATCTCTGTGTGGAAATGAACTTTCCACTTGCAAGAATGGGAAATTGCACATAAAGAGCTGCTTATTGGGTTTGTGTTGATTGCGTTTAAATCCCAGCTTACTGTATCAGCAGTAATCAGGGTCCCTCTACAGGATATGTCAAAATACACCTTATTCAAATGCATTTATCTTTTCTCGACCTGTGTGATAAAACTATTGGTTAGCTAAATGCTACAAAACCCTGGCTGTATGTACTATCCTTTTTGCAAATGTATATCTAAACTTGTAGCAGCTTGCGCCTGGCAAATTGTTTTCTTTCCTTTATCATCAATAATTGCTAAAATCTAAGTCAAAGTATTCAATTTCGGTGAATTCTCACAAACAAAAAGGTTTTCTAAAAGAAAGTAGCTGCAGTGTTTTTTTAAATGTGTGCAAAAATAATAATTTCTTAACCGCCATCAATTTAAAATCCAAGTATACGTACGTATTTGTCAGTACTACTTCCGTGCTGTGGGGATAATATCAAACTAACTCTTGCTTTGTGCGGGTTTGGTGTAGGCTTTTGAAACGCAAGACGTGTCTAGGAGGGAGGCACCAGGGAACTTCCCTCCCTCACTTGAGCACAGTCCAAGACGAAAGTTTCTGGGTTGTTTCCCCTTCGCTTCCTCTCACCCTCGCTCCCCCGCGGAGCCGCAGAGCCAGCAATTGTGCAAGAGAAGCCGCACGCAGGGCGCGTATCACCGAGCGCATGGTACCAGCCGCCGGCCGTGGTGATTAATTGTCACTTACCGCCGGCCTCGCGCTACCACGTCGGCTTTCCAGGCAGAGCCTGCAAGCCGGGTCGCCTCCAGCGTGGTTGGGACGGAGGAGCGGCTCTGGGGAAGACACCGAGGCTGCGCCCGAGTGAGTGCGCCGGCAGGCGGGCGGGCGAGCGAGCGAGCGAGCGGGCGGGCGGCGGGGAGCGGGCGTGCCGGAGCTGGAGTGGAGAGGCCAAGGGAGCGCAGAGCGAGCGCGGTGGCGCCCAGGCCGGCACGGAGGCGCGGAGGCGCAGACCGAGGCTGTGCAGCCCGCCGTACACGCCGACTCCTCCAGCAAACCTCATCGCTGTCTGCGAAGCCTACTCAGCCGCCTCTCTCCCCTCGGGTCTGAATCGAGCTGCTTCCAGCCACAAGACGTCAGGCGGGCTGTTCTGAAGGGCCCCTAGATTTTATGACTATTAGGTTGCAGAACCCACCCCGAGATCGCAGACACTTTGACGAAGTGATTCATATGGATAGAAAAATATTTGTGCGGTGGGGACTTTCTTTTTTTTAACAGAAAACAAAGAAATAAGACTTCCCATGACCCAAGTTACACTGTGAAACTTTGCAACAAATGCATCTGCTTTCTTTTACTTCAGTATCCTTTCCCCTTTTTCTTTCAAGAAGCCCTTAGGGAAACCATGAAGTAACCCTGCACTTTCCAATAACACAGTTGTAACAAAACAGAGCCTAACTATGAAGTGATCACATTTTAGAAAATACCTAGAAAGAAAAATACCAGAAACAAAAGCGTACACAATTTGAGGTTTCTTTAAAAAAAAAAAGGAAGAAAGAAAGAAAGAAACTTACCTGTTGGGACATTCTGAATAAGAGGTTAGTATCAGCGTTTTGCCATGTCCCCATGAACCCTGGTTCAGCCGTAGTCGTTCTTGTTCCGAACTGCATGGAGTTGTCAGTACAGGAGTCTCTTAAAGTCAAGTCTCTTGCCCTCTTTGGCTCTCTGTCTCTCTGTGTCTCTCTTTCTCTCACATCCACTTCTGCCTCTTCTGACTGAAAAGTGAAGGTGGATTTTTTGAGCCTTTTGGCAGCCAGTAGCAGGAGTGTAGTATAGTTAAGAAGCTGGCTGAACTGTGCATTTCATTTGGGAAGGGAGAGATTTGGGGGAAGGAAGGGGTCAGAGCTTCTTTCACACCTTCTGCACAGATATCCCTATCATTTATGCATAGATTGTGACTCCCCAAGCTTGCCTTGGCTCAGTTTAACAGCTGCCTGTCAGGTGTGCAGGAGCACTGGAGACCCAACCATCAGCTTCAAACTCCCAGCCACTGCATGTCATTGGATAACTGAGCTAGGAGTCAACTGTACTGTTCCACTGTCAGGCACCAAGACACCCTGCACTCACCCCTCTCCAGAAACACAGATAGATACACCCTGGTCCACACTCCAAGCAACACCACAATCGCTATGCAAGGGGTGAGGGGAAGCTAGGGCCCTTCTGCCGGACTTTTTCCCAACAATGCTTTCTGACAGAACATGCAATAGCTGGCACCAGTATTTAACCTTTGTAAAACTGAAGTATCTAAGTTTTGTATTATTATTATTATTATACTAGAAGAACTTAAAATATACAACTGTAAGAGAATGCAAAGTTGGTACAGTTGTGATGTAAATGTTAGCTCCTAAAAGTCACAGGGTATGTACTGAGCTATTTATAACCACATATAAACTCATAGAAAAATAATTTACATAGAGATTTGACCTTATTCTCTAAGAATAAATAAGCAAACTTGGCATTTTTTATAACAGAGTATATACAATAAATTTCTGCAAATTAAATATACGCTATTTAATATGTAGTGCCTAGGGCTGTTAATCACTAAACATTAAGATGTTAAGTAAAGAGAAACTGAAAGGCAAAGGAAAAGGGTACCCTTTCTTAAAGTTCAAAAGTAAAAAAAAAAAAAAATCCCTGGTTAAAGTTCCTGGATAGGAACTACAATAGCCTTTCAAATCATAAAAAAAAAAAAAAAAAAAAGAAAAGAAAAAAAGAAAAGAAAAGAAAAAGATAAAGAAAAAAAGCCTATCCCATTTCAGGCAAAAAGTAATGAATAGAAAAACTCCATTTTTCATTTGAGATCTCTATGGAAAATTCTATAACAGTTTCCTGCCTGATGAAATACCCCCTTGATGGCATGTCATATTTTTAATTAAACCAGTTTTAAAACAAAAAAAATCTATTTATTAGATAGTATTTATCTACCTTATTTATGGAAAAGCAGAACTGAACAAAATGCACTGTACATAAACAGTAACTTCCAAATGGAAAGCTAAATTCATGCCATCTCATAAAAGTAGTCAGCAGGAAAAAGCCATCTTTTCTAAACTTAAAATGTAAGGAACATTAATCTTCAACCACCTACAAATATTGAGGACAAATGTACCACTCTCCTTGCTCCTTCTTAACTCAAGAATAACAATAAACCTTACTCTCTGAAACAACAAAAGAAACAGAAAAGAGCTTCAATGGCAGCTCGGTGTTATTAGTGGACAATGAGAAAAGATGAGAAAACGTACACTATGTTGACACAAATGTGCCTTCCCCTCTAGAACCGACATCTCCTGAAAGCTTTTCTGTTAAACTTCCCTCCAGTTCACTACCATTAAGCACAAAAAAGTCTCAAAAGAAGCAAATTCAATATCTGAGAGGAAACAAACAAGAACCCAAAGAATTGTTGCCTTAAAATATATTAAGTCCACCTGTGGTCAATAAAAATATTCTTGAGGGGGGAGGGCAGGAAAAGCCCCTATGAGTCAATTGTCAACGGTGACTGTACCTTTACTGCCAGCTATTACCCACTTAAACTCCCTCTAAAATTTGCTAGCCTCTTGATTTCTGAAGTGGCACTCAGTGCCTCAGTCAAGCTGCCTGCTCAGCTTCTGACCTTCCCACTAATGGCTGTTATTTGTGGGAGGCTTAAGGACACTGTCAATAGCAAGCTGCCTCCTCGTTCCACTCAGGCTCTGTTGTATCACTGCCTGCGTATTCTCGCCTCTCACTGTCTTTTTCTCTCTCCACCTTTCTCCTCCTCTTTCACTCCCTCTTCCTTTTTCCAACTCCCACCCCTTTTTTCTTTCAGTCCTACAGTCAGTCCTCTTTCTTTCCCAGGTATACACACACACACACACACAACACAAAAATCAACTGGCATGCAGCAGCAAGCACCTGCAGTAATAGACTCTTTTATTAAAACTGTTATTCTGCAAGACTTGAAATTCCCCGTGGACCGGGCCATGTCAAAGCCGATATAATTAACTAGAGGCTCAGCAACGGATCAATTACCAGACAAGCAAGTGATAGTGAAATCAATGAAAGATCATCAGCCACATTATCAGTGTTGCAACTCATTAGGGCAAAACTGAGAAATGTGCTCAAAGCGAGCCCAAGCAAGGTGGCATTACAAAACAAAGGGCTAATTTGGAGACCCTGCTGTGAACAATCTGTAACAGAATTAGCCTTTTTTCCCCCTAAACTGCACAGCTCTGTAACTAAATGTGACAGACTGAGAGAAGCAGTTTATTAAGACACCAAACCCAAGTTTATTTAGTTCATAAACTCTCTCCTAGAAAATCAATACGGTCTGTACAGGGTTATTAGGCTGACTAGCTAATACATCCAAATCTGCTCTGCCCAGCCAGCAGTATTCTGACAAAATGCTACCCAGTATAGGCAAACTGAGTTCTTTCAGCTATCAAGGTCTGAGACTGCTCTAGCTGACACAGGTCTACAATGTAACTATTACCTACACGTTATCACCACAGCACAAGCTTTAAAAGCACAAGGTTATCTTTCTAAGGTTAAAAAGATTTTTTTTCACAACAAATGTATCATACAATATGCACCTGCTAAATGGATTTGAATGAACAAAATCTTAACTAGTCTGTAAGACCAGTTTACCGAGACAAGCTTTGTTATAATAAGAGTCAACAGTTAATCCAAAGACTTAATCTTAAGTAAATAAAACAAAACCCTCAAACATACACCCATACTATGCTGTTCAAATTTTAAGTTTCTAACCCTTTTGAATAAACATTTGAAAAGACAAATTTGACTCCTCTAGAAATCCGCTAAAACCATGATCTGAACTTGCAACTCACATCCACACAGTGTATAGAGCCCCTGATTTTAGGGTAATTTTCTATGTCTTGAGACATCTGTATCATTTTAAAGACATAGGTACAAAAATATATATATACCTATAAGCCACAAAGATATCTTCTGAGTTATTTTATCTACATAGTCTGCAGATTATGAAATAACTCATCATTTGCATGAACGTTATTTAAACCTAGGGAAATGGAGATAGGTATTGCTTCCACAATATTCATTTTGCTGCTGATTCTATGTATTTTAGGCTAAAGAATCTTAAGTTCTTGAAGGTCGTATGTTGGCCTCTCCTACCTTTCCTGCTAGTGAGAAATGGACCATAGAAGTCCATCAAACTAGGTCTGAAGACATCCTGGAAATTCAGATACCTTCCCAAGACCACACAAACAGCAAAAATATATTTATACAAAGTAAGAAACTCATACCTTTCATGATGGTAAAATAGTTTACATATATGAAGGGGGAAAAAATAAAAGGTTTTAAAAGTAATTTGTGATATTGATGATATTTTAACATTTAAAATGGTCTAAGAAAACGACTGTACGGTTAACATGGCTTTAGTATACTGGCTCTAAGATACTAACTCTTAAACTTAAAAAAAAAATCTTTATTTTCACAGGACTATAATAAAATCTAATGCAGAGATTGCTGTAATTAACAACTGTAATGTAACTCTTGAGATGACCCTTTCTTAAGCCTTTCATAACTCATTTTTTGAGAAATCTATAAATAAGTCAGATATAGATACGCTAAACCTGTATTATAGATGCCAATGTTTTGGATAGTAATTAAAAGTTGTAATTACAGGAAAATTTTACTTTTTAAAACCTTTTTTGCATATAACTGCACACTGTGTATGTACCCTCAATGAGATCCAATTAGTTACAAAGAATTTGCATTTCAGTTAGTGTGGGATAACAAGACTTTGGGGAGGCACAATGCAATTCCACCAGCAGAGGAAGAAAGTGTGTTCTTTCCTGTTAGCCCTGTAAGCAATTCCCGACTGTTTAAAATGTTACTGATCTTTTCAATATTTGGGTACTGAGGTAGCTTTAGATTTTCCCTCCAAAAACATCAAATGTTGGTGCAATAATCAGCCACAGTAAATAGTAGAAGAAGCAAGTAAGCAAAAGATTTCGTTCTTTATGGATGGTGGTGGAGGAGTTTGGTTTTTTTTGGGGGGGGGTATTGTATACTTTTTCTTCTTAATACTTAATAGTTTCATTAAAAGCATATTGTTTTCTTAAAATAAGTTCTATAACAGGACAGAAAAACCTCATTGACACATGGTTTTTGTGATAAATTTACTGTACTGAGAAAGTACTCACGGATTTTGATTTTTTTTTCCTATTTCCAACAATGTAAATCATGAATAAACATAAAATAAACGTACAATCGACATACATAATTTAACAATGAGAGACAAGTGCTAGAGTAGACATCTCTAGGAGTTCTGCTGGTTCATAGAACAATACCTATAATTCCCTGGGTTCAGTGCAGCAACCGTTAACAAATTCTATAATCTGTAATGACAGTAAACTGGCCTTTGCTCTTCTTTTATTCACTATTCATTTTCAAGGCTTGGTTAAGTACAGAGCTGGGTTAAAGATCAGTGGTTTTGCATGTGACACATGCTGGCATTCATCTAATGGCTTATCAAGACAAAACTGTCCCTGTTCTTGCCAAAATAATAAAAATTACACTCCACATCGCATGACAATCAGCACTTCCTTGTGGCAAAACAACTCCAGCTCTTGTAATTCACTTATTTTATAGAAAAAAAAGGTTAATAACTGGCTATCCAATCTTGTATGTGGGATCGGGTTGCCATGTTCAAAGGAGATTTTCTACGTTTCCCCCCTCTTAACTCCAGAGCAAGATGTAAATTATTTCTAACAAAATAAGGTTTCACCATATAAAAATCCTGAAACTACAAATTTATAGTGTTAAGATATATAACCTAACATATGCAAATTATGCAGAAGCAGCAGGCTGGACTCAGTCACAAAGGTGGGGGAATCGATTGAGGAAATGTCATTTTTCAGAGAACAAAGTATGGGACCTGCTTTGCAACATCTGTTGGGCTGTATGAAATGTTAACAGATGTCTTAAGTGAAAAAAGGAGAAAGAATTAATATAGGGAAACCTCTTCTGAACAGATAATCCACCCATATTTCCATATTCCTAAGGAAAAAAACTTGACAGCAAACTTTTTTCCCTTGTGAAACTTGCTATCCCAACTTTATTGTGTAAAGTTTTATTTTCCATGTGAAGTTAAGGGGGAAATTTTTTTGACTTACTATAAAGAAATGAGAAAAAGTAAAGCTAACGATAATTTTCAATTCAATTTTTTACCTTTGTGAAAAATTACATTATAATCTAAACTGCCTGTTTTCCCTTGACTCACATATATAATTTGATGAAAAGACAGTAAAAAGTTCACCAAAACACAAACACACACACGTACAAAAAAATAAAGTATTACCCTACTATGCTTCCATTACATTTTTGGGGGGAAACGAAGGAGAGGAGATTAAAGATAAAGTTCTGATATGAATTCATCTCTATTCATAAAGATACTCACAAAGGTACTCATCTTCATAATTAAGATTCTCCTATCATTTACACCTAAACTCCTGTGCTCTCCAGCCACCTCCTAATTTCCTTCTGTTACCACCCTTTAAGGGATGAAACATCTCTCTTTCAAAAGCCAAGTGTTCCACAGCAGTAAAGTCTGATGATCATGAAAACTTCTGGAATATACTAGCTAAATCCCTATTTAAGTTTTAAGAAGCCTGCATATTATTTTACTTTTTTTTTTTTTGAGACAGAGTCTCACTATGTCATCCTTGGTAGAATGCCGTGGCATCACACCTCACAGCAACCGCAAACTCTTGGGCTTAATTTATTCTCTTACCTCAGCCTCCTAAGCAGCTAAGACTACAGGCGACTGCCACAATGCCCGGCTATTTTTTAGTTGTAGTTGTCATTGTTGTTTAGCTGGTCCTGGCAGGGTTCAAACCCACCAGCCCCAGTGTACGTGGCCAGCGCCCTAACCACTAAGCTATAAGTTCTGAGTCATATTTTTACTTTTTTAGTTAACAATTCTTTCTTGTGTCAATTTATTAGATGATCTTGCTTCTAGCCAAATCTGAAAGTAGCAGCCTTTGATTCAGATTTAAAAGCTGATACATACATGCTGACTACTGAATCTAACTTAGTGCCTATTTGTGAATGAATTGAACTATGCACCTCTATTCTTCCAGAGGTCTTCCTTTCTGGAGACATCTACTGCTTACTCTCTTTAAAACCTGGGACCTGATTGGGCTAACTCATGGAGTAACTAATTCACAAGGCACTTACCAATCTTTACAGATTCAAATGGGGGAAGAAAAAAATTGTATTGTCAACTCTGTGTTGGACTTGTACATGTTACTTTGTATTTACAATCACCCCTTCCCTAGATGGTTCTGGCAGTCTTTTCTAGGCATTTCCACATATAGAAACCTTAGCCACAACAGCCTGAAGAGTGCAGGGGACAAGATTATTGTCCAAGTTGTAAATAAGACATAAAGGCATGGCTTCGTTTTTGGTTAGTTTGTTCTTTGCCAAAGTATTGTGGGTACTAAATGCTGGATTACATGTGTGTCTATACCAACTAAAATAATCAATGTGCTGTACCATTTGCTGACAGCCTAATCAGGGGCTCAGTTTCATAGAAATATGTCAAGGAATTAGCCAAATGCCATAGTCCCTTGATACATTATAAAAAAGTTAAAAAGTAAAAATATTTTGGTTGGATTTGGTAGATGAGGTAGTTTACAAAGCTATAAAGAAACAATGAATCCTTAGAATCAAGCATATGAGACTAAAACACATTCTTTTTAGTAAAGTATCTCAAGAATGGAAGAAAAAAACTATCCAGTGTACTCAATACTATTTTGAAAGCAATATATCATCATCTACACATCCATATGAATGATAAAACACAACTATAGCCCAATAAAAAGGAATAGACAGGGGAATGAAGGAGGGGGAGGTCAGAAGAAGGGAGGGTGTTTGGCAGGAACTCACCTATTGTGCTTAATACAATGGTACATTTCAAAACTACTAAGACTATAGTATAAATATCTTACCACAACAAATAAGTGAGATGATGGTTATGTTAATCAGTATGATTTAAGCATCCCACATTGTATATCAAATCAGCACATTTTACCCCATAATTGTGTATAGTTATGACTTAATAAAAAATAAAAAAAAATTAAAGAAGCATCTGAGGTCAATGTGAATTTTATGCCTACAGAAGATCAAACACTCTTACCTACCTTATTGTGGTTGAAAAACAGAAAAGTAATTTTACTAACTGCAGTGACATTGGCTTCTTTCTACCATAACCTATAGTCAATGTTTTATGAGAAAATCTTCTAGAAGAAAAGAACCAATGATGTCTTTCTTTACATGAATATTTTAAAAACAGCTGGGGTTAGAGGGTATACAATGGTAAATTACTTTCATATGACTGTGAAAAGTTGCAAGGATTGTAAAAATGTATTAATTTATTTACTTGCTTCTAAAGTTTGTAGATTGAGAAGCTTGAAGCTCCAGTAAAGATATCATAATAATATAAATTACTGTCAGATGTGTATCTCTATCTAGATAATAGCCCTAGGTATGTTCACTTTGTAAAAATTCATCAGGCTGTACACTTCTGATCTGTATGTACATTTTTCTGTATGTTATGTTAAACTTCAGTTCTAAAAGTTTACTACTACTGCTATTAATGGTACTAGTACTATAAATGGTAATAAACTAGCTCTAGAACTATGTGAAAGGAAGAAAAGATAAAGATGAAGAAAAATAAGTGGGTAGAGACTGAGAGAAGAGACAAAAGAAATGATCACATTCAAAATCATTCAAATAGAGCGCAGTGGCTCAGGCACTTTGGGAGGCAGAGGCCGACCAATTGTGTGAGATCGCAAGTTTGAGATCCCCCTGGGTGGCATAGCAAGATTATCACTACAAAAAATTAGCTAAGTGTAATGGCATGCTTGTAGTCCTAGCTACTCAGAAGGCAGAAGTGAGAGGATCACTTAAACCAGGAGTTTTAGGCTCCACTGAGCTATGACTATGCCACTGCACTTCAGTCTGGGAGGTAAGGGAGGAACCTGTCTCTTTATCAAACAAACAAAAACGTTCAAATAACTGCCACTAAATCTGCCCATTGCAGCAATTTCTTTAGAGGCAAGAAGTGTTAAGAAGCAAGTAAATATCTGAGTTTCATAGAGTGAGGATGAGTATGAGAGACAATTAAAGAGTGTGAGTAAGAATCAGGTAAGAGAGACTTTCAATGGGTACTAAGAGTACATGAGTGTATCCAAGTGACTTAAATGGAGAAGAAATGAAACATACCTCAACTTGACATGTATCAACCCTTCAACTTGGAACCTTGAAATGTGCTGTCTCCACAAAAAAAAAAAAAAAAGAGAGAAAGAAAGAAAAGAAATTGCAAATATAACATATTCCTCTGACCACCAATTTTTTTTTAAGAGCTAATAGTTTCACAGGCTCATGGCAAACAGTTAAATAAACTCTCTTGAGAAGTAACAAAGTGAGAAGTGAATAGTTCGCTAATTGATAATGCATACATGTCTTGCCTGACTTGCTTAAATTATTGCTATCTTTTATACGTAGAGTCATCTTAAATTAGGCATTTTTAACCACCATTATGGAATACTGGTCAAAGCTTTCACCTTGCAAAGTAAAAGAAGCTACAGGGAACACAAAAGACAAGACATACTCCTTGCTCACAAGAAGTTTACAATCTAGTACAGGAGATAAGCCATGAACAAAACAACCCTAATAAAAACAGAATGTGATAAAAACAGCAGCAGCAGCAAAGCTCCATACAACTTAGAAAAAGATACCCCTTCCAGCTAGTGTGCTAAAAGAAAACTTTTGAACAGAGGCAGCCTTCACTCTGCCACTGACAATCTGTAATATTCCTAGAGAAGTAAATCAGTTTGTCCAGAACGTAAGATGTGTGTAGAGCAACAATCAATGAAAAGGATGGAATGGTCAATGTCATTATTACAACAGTAAGGGTCCTACAGTTTACTATAAAGATCTGCCTATTTATCCTGTCATTCACAATAGTCAAAACTACCAAAAACTTCTCAAGAGCAGGAAGGTATGATCATTAGCGTACCCTAAGAAGATTTACAACAGCACTACAGATAGACTGAAGTGTGAAGAGATAAAAGAATCCAAAGGAAGCTATTATAAAAATCTGGGAAAAAATGACCACACACAATCAGGATGAGGGAAAAAAAATAAGCTATAAAAGAAACTGTAAAGATAAAATCAAGGGAACAAGAATAACTAAGATGTGGGTAACAAATGAGAAGGGTCAACGGTGCCATTAAAGCTCTGCTATTCTGAACTGGAAAACAGCAGGATTATCAACAGAAATGGGGAAAAACTAGTTTGTAGGAATATACGGCAAGCTCAGTATGGCTGCAAGCAGAGCATGCAGATGACCAGATAGTAAGATTGTTCAGAAACAGACTGGTCCTGGAGTTATCAGATCTGAGAGCCATTTGCACAGATACAAGAGGTAAAACAAAGTGCCCAAGGTAAGCATCTCAGCAGATACTATGGTTATTGAGGACAGGAAAAACGGTATTAACAAAAGCATTATGATTGGACAGGAAAACAGTATTAACAAAAGCATTGATTGTCCAATGATCTGAAAGACAAGGGAAGAAAGCGTTTATAGTAGGTAGGATGGTTGATAGTTTTAAATGTTTGACAGAGTCTCACTATGCCACCCTTGGTAGAGTGTTGTGGCGTCACAGCACACAGTAACCTCAAACTCTCTTAAACAATTCTCTTGCCTCAGCCTCCCAAGTAGCTGGGATTACAGTCCACCATGACGCCCGGTTATTTATTTTTTTTTTTTGTTATTGTTGTCATTGTTGTTTAGCAGGCCCTGGCCAGGTTTGAACTCTCCAGCCCCTGTGTATATGGCCAGTGCCCTAACCACTGAGCAATAGGCACCAAGCCAGTTTTAAATGTTTTAAAAAAACGACACTACATTTAGGATACAGTACAATCAAGTGTAGTATTAAGTAATAGTAAATATAGTAAGAACAAAAAGAATGCACAGGAATGGTAAAAACCAAAATCAGAAAAGTGTTTGAAGAAAATGAGAAGGATATAGGTAAATGATACAATATAATTTAAGTGGTCGATGCTAGGTGCAGTGACTCACACCTGTAATCCCAGTGACTCAGAACACTGAGGCAGGAGGATCACTTGAGGCCAAGAATTCAAGACTAGCTTGGACAACATAACAGAATCCAGTCTCTCTCTCTCTCTCTATATATATATATACACACACACACATATATATATATTTTTTTCTACCCAGGGCAACAAAGTAAGACTCTGTCTCCCAAAAAACACACACACACATACATATATATGTATGTGTGTGTGTGTGTGTGTATAAATTTATAAATGTAATTTATAAATGTATATATATCATTTTGGAGACAGAGTCTCACTTTGTTGCTCTGGGTAGAGTGCTCTGGCATCATAGCTCACAGCAACTTCAAACTCTTGGGCTCAAGCAATTCCCTTGCCTCAGCCTCCTGAGTAGCTGGGACCATAGGTGCCCTCCACAACAGCGGGTTATTATTTTTAGAGAAGAGGTCTCGCTCGGGCTTAGGCTGGTCTCAAACCCATGAGGCAATCCACCTGGCTCATAAAAATATATTTAAGTTAACTGGGTATGATAGTATGTACCTATTGTCCTACCTACTCAGGAGGCTGAGGCAGAAGATGGCTTGAGTCCAAGAGTTCAAGACTATAACGAGCTATAATTGTATCACTATACTTCAGCAACAGAGCAAGACCCATCTCTAAAAAATAAGAAAATAAAAAATAATAAATTTAAGTGGTAATCCAGGGCTTCAGATGTGTTTGTACCTTATTAGTTCTTAAGCTTGGGTAAATGGGTGTTCAATCTACCACCATTCCTATTTGTGGCTAAAATATTTTATAATTATATCTTGTTTCATAAGAGAGATGTCTTGGTAGACTGGTGGAGTAGAATTCATATTCCAAAGAAATTAACAAGTAAACAAAATGAAAAGACAAAGAGACAGAAGGATAAAACATTCCTTGGAGAAATTTCACAAAAAAGTAAGAAAAGGGTAGACTGAAAAGTTAGCAGGGCCTACGAGAAGTTGTGTTCATGAGTTGACTGTTTTCACCATAGGAAAAAAGAGACTATCACAGGCAAAGGGGATGAAGCCACAAGAGAAAAGGATATTGAAGATCTAAGCCAAAGGGGAAATGATATAAAAGGGTCCTAGGAGAAAATGTGATCAAGAGCATAAATGAAAAGGGTGCCCCCAAGGTAAGAGATATAGAAAAATTCTGCGCGTAAGAAAGATATATATTAAGAGTGCTGATGTTAGAAAGCCAATTTAGTACCAAGCTCCTCCACTCAACTGTGCACTTGTTAAAAGGACAGAGTTTATCTCTGGTAATCCATGGCCTAACAGAGTGCTCAATAAAATGATAACTGCACAAAAGAAATGATCATCTTAGAAAAGTTAAAGATGAGGCAACCGGCTAAGGGCAACATGATGGGAAGAAATCGAGGACCACTAGAGAGTAGAAAAGGTTTGGAACAATTGGAGAGTAAAATAAAACTCGGAATGAGAAATGAATAAAAGAAATAGCAAATAGCAGACAGAACACAGCCTTGGTTCCTGAAAAGACATGAGAAATAACAAGCAAGCTGACTGGGTTCAAAAAGTACAGTTCAGAGTTCCCAGTCTAGAAAGTGAAATACTTAGAACCAGCAAAAGAGTTCTCAATAAAAGAGGAAAAAATGCCTTGCTCCAAAATATTATGTTGTAAATCACTACCATTATATGGCATGCCCATAGTATACAGTTCTTATAAAGAAAATAAAACACTGAGCATTTATTTTGGATGAAATTATTTCATCTTTCTTTAGGTGTAGCTAATTCTAAGTGTTTACTATGTAGAGTTTTAAAAATGCCTATGAATTTATTCCCAGCTAAGGAAATTCCGCCAAAGCAAACAAAAATCAAAATACTTTTTTTTTTTTTAAGATAGAGTCTCACTCTGTTGCCTTCGATAGAGTTACGCGGCATCACAGCTCACAGGAACCTCAAATGCTCAGGCTTAAGTTATTCTCTTGCCTCAGCCTTCCAAGTAGCTGGGACTACAGGTGCCCACCGCAATGCCCGGCTATTATTTGTTGCAGTTGTCATCATTTAGCTGGACTGGGCCAGTTTCAAACCTGCCAGCCTTGGTGTATGTGGCGGGCACCGTAACCACTGTGCTATGGGCACCGAGCCAGATCAAAATACTATGCTACATCACACATGCAATTTGAATGAAAAGAGTAGGAAATGTGGAAGAATGTCACTTTATTAACAAGCATGAGACAAAGCTAAAAAAGAGTCAAGTTCCACTCCTTGGTGCCTGGTCCCTGTCTCTAGAAATGAATTGTGGTCCCAAATTATACCGACTCTCTGCCCAGTTACTGAGGGCTGCAGTAGCAGAACTTAGCACTTTAGTCCAGAATCTTTTTAAAGAACAGGGAAATGATGGTTTCTGTCATCTAGCCAACATTAACAACCAATGAAGAGTCACCTCAAGAACATGGACAAAGATATTCCTCCACTGTGCTGGCAGTGCCTTCAAGCCCACCTTCCAAACAGAGTCCTTTGTGAGGACCACAGTCTAAGTGACCTGTCATAGAGCTTTATAAAGCAGCATTAATACTGTGGGCCAAAATGAGATTGATCTTTGAGCTTCGTGGTCTCCTGTTGTCAACAGTGCATTATAAAACCAATACTAAATACTTTATAAACAGGTCTCCCTACAGTGTATTAGAAAAACAGTGCATATTTCATGCTCCATAGTTAGGTAGCCGCATATCCATCAGACTAATAAATTATTTATTAGATGCTCAGAAGTGCAATAAGAGTCAATAAAGTAACTTCTAGATACTTATAAGCTACTATTTCACTGAAAATTGTACCTGAATGAGAAAACTCTCACTAGCTAAATAGGGAATGGAAATATACCAGTTCTCTTAAGTGTATTGTTTGGTATAAGGAAGAACAGGCCTCATGAGTGAGAAGGGACAAAAATCCTTATAATACCCTGAAAAGAATCTTGGTTATTAAACTTACAAAGAAAAGCACCACTTAACTAAACCCATGCTCATTTTCTCTTATATATAGATTCCTCTGGTCCTAACATCCCTGGGGACAGCTCAGAGGGAAAAAATTGGTGGAAACATTTCTATAATATTCTGAGTCAGGCCAGTTGACAACCATCACTAACAATTTGCCCTTGACATTGTCAAAGAACCAACACAAAGACTTGAGTGTACAAGCTTTCTGCTACATGCATAGCATAGACTTTGGAATTTATGAATCTAAGGTTTAAAGTAGGCATCTTTTTTCTACCTTTAGTTAAAACTCCCAAGCCTGTACACACCCTATGAGATAGTCTCTGATGTTTTATCCAACATCATCAAGCATCACTTTCCCTCTGAAAGAACTTCTGTAGAATGTACTCCAGCCCTTCAAGAAGGAATTTCTTCAGCTAGGAGTTAGTTCTAAAACTATCAGAGGCGTGGACCTTTGTGTAGTATTGTGGGTGCCATGGTTTCACATGTTGGCCACATTAATATGGGAGAGCAAGCATCTGTAACCCACAGCTGTGTGTGCTCCAGCCCCAAAGCACCCGCAAGGCTGATGCCAATGCAAACCACTCTTCCCATCCCACATCTGAACCACACTGGTTTTCTTCAGGAGCCAGGGGCTGAGATACAGTTCTGAAAATAAAAGTTTTGGGTTCTCTCCATTCACATGATAGGTATAGGGTATTAAAAAGAATACTGCCAGATGGACTGACTTTTTCTGGTCCTCTGTTCCATTCCAAGTGAATAAACAATAAAGAGGTTTCCTCTGGTCCTAACAGGGTCAAAGTGTGTTCCAAAATTCCCTAGGGAAAAACCTAAATTGATGAATAGATTTTCTTCACACTGTTTTCATTTTTCTTTTTAGTGTCTTGTAGTTTTACTCCTATGAGCTGGAGTTTGAAGGCTTAAGAAAACGTTTTGTGTGGGTAGGAAAAACAAGTGGAAATAAAGGAAAAATATGAAAGAGACTTGATTTCACATCACTTTCTCAAAGACCTCCCAAATCCTAGAAATAGTGAAGACTAGTTTCTTGTATTACTTTTGCTACTACAACCACTACTGCTAAGATGATTATTCATATTAATGAGTTTGGTATGTAGACAAACTGTAAAAGATGCAGTCTCTGACCTCAAGTACTTATCTCAGTCTTTTGGGATTTACTCCTCCTGCTAGATTTACTTTTATTCTTCATACCCTTGCCCAGAGGAAGTGATCATCACTCAGGACTTGGAGCCTTTCCATGGGTGGGGTTTAAATATGGCAACAAGAAAAAAGAGAACTTTTGCCCTTGGACACAGACAACGTTGGCCCCAAAGCTCAAAGCTCATGATGTCTAGTTTGAGGCAAAGAGAAATATAAACTTCCTGTGAAATTTTTACACTGAGCTTTATCAGAAAAATCCTACAAAGTGTGAAAGCACATAGCATTCTAGCACGTTATCATATCAAGCCCACATATACACAAACTATATCACTGAATACTAACAAGCTAACATTAGGTAACAGTCTCTACCCATCCATTATATTCAGTTATTTATGTTTTGTGTGATTATAGAATAAGTAGAAGTCTGAGGAGTCAGTTCTACCCTGTGGTTAAGTGGCAAAGTTCTACAGTGAAATTACTTGGGTTTAGATACCTGCAGAACATTTTACTAACCCTATGACCTTGGCAAGTTACTCAGTTAAGATTTTTTACTGTTATAGAAATAACAGTACTAGTTCACAGAATCACTGTGAAGATTAAACATCTTGATCAGTGTAGAAAGTTTAGAAGAGTGCCTACCACATAAGCACTCAAGAAATAATAGCTGCTACATATGTATGTGTATAAAAGGAGATTCCAAAGAAGCAGCCCACAGGCCAAGCTTGGCTTCAAATATGTTATGCTTGGCTCCCTAAGTAAGGGTGCATGAGTGTGCATGTGTGTTTAATTAATGGCCAACATGTAAAACTCCAGAAATTTTAAATTAAAATATGGATTTCCAGCTGCTGAGGGAGTGGGGATAGGGAGAGGCAAAAGTGAGGTGTCAAGGAACTAAGATAGGGCAACCACAATCTATGTTCCTTCATGACAACTATCAGCTGCAGTAGAGGAGAAGCCATTCTCTTTAACTTGCACACTCAGATGTACACAGCCTCCACTATTCACCATTGCTTTATACCCCACCTTCTTCCCTCAATTCCTTTATAAGCTACCATTTCACTGAAAATTGTACCTGAATGAGAAAACTCTCACTAGCTAAATGGGGAATGGAAACTGGCCACTATAGCCATCTCTGTTTGTGACCCATGGTCTTTAAGTCACTGCATTAACAGAATTCATTCACACATAAATGAAAGTTATATTTAAATAAAATATCAAGTATCAAAAATGTTTTCTATTATGCCTACCTCTGATGAAAATAACACTAAAATGTTTCCTACTGCATTTTCCTAACCCCCCTATTGTTATAATGTATACAAAGAATGAGTAAACACATTACCTGTGACTGTATCAGAGCCTCAGCTACAATTAGAGAGCTGGGCTTTGTGACAGCTATTCCAGTAACAGTAATTCTCAAATATATCTGCTTTTAACCAAGAGATCTTTGTAAAGATGTTACTACTGTATAAATGGGATAAGAAATAGAAAGCACGGGCCCTTTGGCCTTGGCAGTCTGAAACATCTCTGTTTTAGGTGCAGACATCAACAAATAATGCTGTACAAAATAATTTTAGGAAATTTTTCTATTCTGTTTTGCTATACAATTGGGAAACTGAGGAAAAGTAAAAAAATTAGCTGTTGACAGAGACTGCACCATTTTCCAGGGTTTGGCTGTCCCAAAATGCTTTTATACCAGAGTTCAAAAGCAATCATCTAAAGGGTTAAGATTGTAGTATGCCAGCACCAACTATTAAGCTCTTAAGAATTCTATAAGCTAGTTGACTTCACACTGGTAACCTAAAATTACCAGCAGAGCTCCCCACCTTTAACCCCATGGACCAGTCATTAAATTTCTTAAAAGTTTTTAGAATTGTTAAAAAAAAATGCTGGGGGCTATCCCTCATGCCTGTAATCCTAGCATCCTGGGAGGCCAAGGCAGGTAAATTTGCTTGAGCTGAAGAGCTCAAGATCAGCTTGAAAAAGACCAAGACACCATCTCTACTAAAAATAGAAAAAAATACATGAGCATTGTGGTGAGAGCCTATAGTTGCAACTACTCAGGAGACTAAGGCAAGAGAATCACTTGAGCCCAAGAGTTTGACATTGCTGTGAGCTATGATACCAAAGCACTCTACCCAGGGTGGCAGAGTGAGACTCTGTCTCAAAAAGAATGGAAATAAGAAAGAAAGTTAAAGAAAATCTATCTATGGGTTTGGCGCCTGTAGCTCAGTGAGTAGGACGCCAGACACATACACTGAGCCTGGGGTTTGAGCCCGGCCCAGGCCTGCTAAACGACAACTGTAACAAAAAAATAGCTGGGCGGCGTGGCAGGTGCCTATAGTCCCAGCTACTAGGGAGGCTAAGGCAAGAGAATTGCTTAAGCCCAAGAGTTTGAGGTTGCTGTGAGCTGTGACGCCACAGTACTCTACTAAGGGCTAAATAGTGAAACTCTGTCTCTAAAAAAAAAAATCAATTTATGGCTGAGCACAGTGGCTTATGCCTGTAATCCTAGTACTCTGGGAGGCCAAAACAGATGGATAGCTTGAGCTCACGAATTTGAGACCAGCCTGGGCAAAAAGCAAGACCCCATCTCTACTAAAATTAGAAAAACTGAGGCAAGAAGATCACTTGAGCCCAAGAGTTGAAAGTTGCTATGAGCTATAATGCCATAGCACTCTAGCCACCGTGACAGCTTGAGACTCTGTCTCAAAAAAAAAAAGAAAGAAAATCTATTTATGCATAAGTTTGGACTTCTTGTAAGAGATACAATTACAGTAACATTATAGCATCCAGATCTCTTGGGAAAATTATTCTAAATGGGCAAAAGAGTTTAAGAGATGTTACTTCATATTTATTGAGCACCTGCTATCTGCCAGGTACTGTGCAAAATATAAAATATTTTTTTATTTGTTCTTCACAGGTCCTGTGAGATAGGTATTATTATTCTCATTTTACCATAAGGAAATTGAAGCTCAGAGAGTTGAGTCACTTGGCCAAAGTTTTATATTAAAGTGTCAAAGTGGGAATTCAAGACGAACTTGGTCTGATTTCAAAATATGTGCTCATCCTGATATCCTGCATTGCCTTTCCAGATTTCTATTATTTTAGACAAGAATTTTCTTTAAAAGTGCTGCATATTACCCTATGTTTTTAAACAGGATATATCCTTCCTGATGAATAAAATTTTTTCTTTTGAACATAAATTAATATGTAATAATATCTTTAGGTTTCTAAGGGTTTGAGGTGTTCTGTTTGCTACAGGGTAGAGAGAGAGAAAAGCTCTGGGACTACTCTATTTCTAAATTCAACATTCTATCATTTAATCCTATAAATGGTAGTTAGTTGTAATTACCTATTATATATCAAATATCACTGTCTTCTCACTTTTAGAACATGCTATTCTATTTTATTACGATCTTTTCCAAAGGAAAAAATCATGACTTAAGTCAAGATGCAGAACAGTAAATACAGTGTACTATCATTTTTAAAAAAGAGAGAAAATGGGGCAGCGCCTGTGGCTCAAAGTAGTAGGGCACCAGTCCCATATGCCAGAGGTTGTGGGTTCAAACCCAGCCCCGGCCAAAAACTGCAAAAAGAAAAAAAGAGAGAGAGAGAGAGAAAAGAAAAGAAAAACTGGGAGAACGTAATAAATAGTTATAGATTTTGGCTAAACTACTTTCTAGAAATAATAACTTTAAGAATCTGATAAACAGGCCAGGCATGGTGGCTCATGCCTATAATCCTAACACTCGAGTAGGCTGAGGCAGGAGGATCCCTTGAACTCAGGAGTTCAAGACCAGCTTGAGTAAAAGTGAGACCCCCATCTCTACAAAAAATAGAAAAATTAGCTGGGCACTGAGGCAGGTGCCTGTAGTCTCACCTACTCGGGAGGCAAATAAGGCAGAAGTATTACTTCAGCCCAAGAGTTTGAGGTTGCAGTGTGATGTGTCGGCACTCTACCTGGGCAACAGATTAATACTCTCCAAGAAAAAAAAAAAGGAATCTGGAAACAAAAAAAAACTCTAAACACAAAAATTACCTCTACAGAAGGAAAGGAAATATATTTTCTCTGCGTGATATATGTATATATTATTGGCAATTAACAAAACAAAACAAATTTAAGATATAATAGTGGCCCTGACAACCAAATAGTTTTCACCAAATTCTAAGCATAATATAGGGAAGTAACTCTTTTTTTTTTGGAGAGAGAGTGTCACTATGTCAGTAGTGTGCCTCAGTAGAGTGCTGTGATGTCACAGCTCACAGCAACCCCAAACTAGTTATTCTCTTGCCTCAGACTCCTAAGTAGCTGAGACTACAGGCACCCGCCACAACATCTGGCTAATTTTATTGTTGTTGTTGCAGTTGTCATTGTTGTTTTAGCTGGGCCAGGTTCAAACCTGCCAGTCTCAGTGTATGAGCTTCAGGCGCGGAGTTTTTTTTTTTTTTGAGACAGGGTCTCACAGCGTCACCCTGAATAGAGTGCTGTGGTGTTATGGCTCATAGCAACTTTAAACTCTTGGGCGCGGGTGATCCCCTTCCTTCGGCTTCCCGAGTAGTTGGAACTACACCTGCCACAACACTTAGCTAGTTTTTTCTATTTTTAGTAGAAATGGTCTTGCTTTTGCTCAGGCTGATCTTGAAGTCTTGAACTCAGGCAATCCACCTACCTTGGCCTCCCAGAGTGCTAACACTCTGGGAAATAACTTTCTTACAAACTTGGTGTCTAAGCTTTGAAGCTTTCAGAATACTCAAAGCACTGTCCTTTCCTGACCTAACTTTGCTCTTATCAACTGTTATATTAAAAACAAGGTCCTCTAATTTCATCAGATTGACAGTATAGTTGAGAAACTATATTAACACATGAGTTAAATAAAAGGTATAAATAACTGATCTCTCTCACCAATGTAGAATTGCCACATGTGCTACTTGCTTCAGCGTTTCCAGAAGCATAAGTGATTTGGTCAAAAGAGAAATATGAGCTGACTTTGTGGGCCAAGGAGAATACCAAAAGGCACGGAGAAGAGAGCATTCCCAATGGGCGGGGAAGCATGAATAAAAAGAAGTATTAAGTAAACACCAATCCTTGTATAGATGAACAATATTAATTAATAAGACATGATATTAAAAAGAGGCACATTATAGATAAAGGCCATAAAATTTAGACTTTACAATTTTGAACAGAGAAGCAAAATAATAGAAGTTATGTTTCACCTAGGAACAGTGTGCAGGATGTATCAGTAAACAGAGACACTGAGGCAGAAGTTAATAGATTTGTTATGTATTCAAATATTCCTCCGCATTATGTAAAGTTCAATGAGGAAGAAAGTTAGCGGTTTCCTATGTGTCTATGCTGAAAGTATCCAAACACTTGAAACTATAGTAGACACTAACAGAAAATGGGCAGCCCTTCACAGAACAAGAGGCTCTAAACTAGGTAGCTGGGAGAAATAAATTAACAAGGTAGGATTTTGTTTTGGTTTTTAAACCATCAATAAGAATGGATACCTAAATGAATTTTAGCTTAGAGGGAAAAGAAGAAGACAAAGATAACTATATGATTTCCACTTACAAAAAATGGGAGAGGAGGGATCTTTTAAGAATAACACCTAGAAAAGATTTGGTATTTTTATATGTAGGTATGTGTCAATGTGTGTATTACACAGTTAAAATATTTCCACCTAAGGGCAGCACTTGTGGCTCAAAGGAGTAGGGTGCTGGCCCCACATGCTGGGGGTGGTGGGTTCAAACCCAGCCCCGGCCAAAACCCGCAAAAAAATAAAAATATATTTCTACCTAAAAAAAATTCTGAAATTACAAAAAGGCTGAACACTAAAATTATGGCTTATCCTCAATTCTCTACTATATACTCCTCACTGGCATCTCATCAACCAGCATACGGCTTTACTATCATCTCTAGGCTGGTGGTGTCATTTCCCTACTTTTGCCTGGCAGTACAGAGATGTTATACATAGTCAAGGGGATCATCTATCCATGTCAGATGGGAACGGGCATCTCTCCAGAATTCCCGGCATACCCAATCAGCAAATAAAAGCAATCGCTCAAGCCTTACAATCTGCCAGATTTCTGAAACTGAATATTCTTCTTACTTAGGCCTCACATTCAATATTTTCACCACATTGTCCACAAAATTTCTGTCACCCATTTCACGTTTTTGTTAATGAATAATTAAGCCTCCCACACACACTCCTCAGGGCTGGAAAGCAAATTCATGTCTGTTTTACATCTATATTCTTAGACTGTTTGGCATGCTGCCTCATATTCAGGAGTATTCAAGAAATGTGACTGAATGAACGAACACAGGATAAATACATGAATGATTATAATAACTCAGGAGATTCCAAGCTAGAAAGAGAAGTTCAGAGATGCTTCCATTGAGCAGGAATGGCAGGCATTGCTAATTGAGCAGTGAACTTTTTATTTCTTCTGACCCCCCTCATTTTATAAAAGCATTCATCACTGGTCAAAATTCTCCCATGAGATGAAACCTATTTATCATTCTTGAACTATGACTGTTTTTTAAAGTTCCAAGTTGCTATCATTTTGAAAGCTTTTCTAGGCAAACCCAAAGAAAAAATACTTAAAATGTTGCTAAAGTCTAACTTAAGGCTCAGCACCTATAGCTCAAGTAGCTAAGGGCACCAGCCACATACACTGGGGCTAGCAGGTTCAAACCCGGCCCGGGCCTGCCAAAAAACAATAACAACTACAACAACAAAATAGCCAGGCGCTATGGTGGGCACCTGTAGTCGCAGCTACTTGGGAGGCTGAGGCAAGAGAATCGCTTAAGCCCAAGAGTTTGAGGTTGCTGTGAGTTGTGATGCCACAGCACTGTACCTAGAGCAACATAGTGAGACTGTCTCCAAAAGAATAAAGAAATAAAAATAAAAATAAAGTCTAACTTAAGACCCAAACTGTAGAAACTTACTTTCAAAAATATTATTATTCTCCTATTGCATTTAAACTTGGTAGTAATATCTAGTATATTGTTAGCACTTGTATACTGGCTGAAAAAATATAAAATAAAGAGCTCAGGCTTTCCCCATAATCTCTTCAGCACACAAATGCTAAATGTTTTCAAGGAAAACACAGTACCCCATCTAAGAGATCAATAATTAACCCTTCCAAGACAAGTCGATCTCTGTTCCATTTCAAGAAATCTACCTATCTCCCAATTTCCTTTTCATTGCAGATTTCAGAACAAAAGTAAATAGTGAACACTATAAAGAGTCATAACAAGTTGTAACATTTTGAGAAATATTAACTTATTTAAGATATACAATACTATGTATGTTTGTAACAATTTTTAAAATTATGTTCATTTTAATAAAATATAGATCTAATTTTTAATGTACTGTAACTTGAATTCCTCTTTTTACATCTTTTGTATTTATCTGGATAGAGTTGAAATACATTCTTCTTAGTGAAGTATCACAAGAATGAAAAAGCAAGCATCCAATGTACTCAATACTAATATGAAGCCAGTAGATAATCTAATACATGCCAACATAAGAGAAAAACTCAATTCAATTCAAGTTGAGGGGCTAGGGGCAGTAGCTCACGCCTGCAATCCCTACATTCTGGGAGGCCAAAGCAGGTGGATCGCCTGAGCTCACAGGTTTGAGACTAGCCTGAGCAAGAGCGAGACCCTGCCTCTAAAAATAGCCCGGGGTAGTGGCTGGTGTCAGGGTCCCAACTACTCGGGAAGCTGAGACAAGAGAGTCACTTAAGCCCAAGAGTTTGAGGTTGCTGTAAGCGGTGACTGCACAGCACTCTACCGAGGATGACTAAGTAAGACTCTGTCTCAGAAATAAATAAATAAATGAAAATAAAAATAAAGTCAATTCAAGTTGAGGAGCGGAGGAAGGGGATGGGGGGAAAGGGCAGTGAACTGGTGTGGTCCCACTTAATGGGCACAACGTAAGGGTGTGAGCTACACCTCTTGGGTGCTGCACACAACTACAAGACAGACACTACCTAACAAACGTAAACATTGTAACCTACCTGTTTGTATCCTCACATTAATCTGAAATGAATACAAATGAAAATAAAAATGAGTGTAGCTTCCATTTTGTCTTCTGTTAAAAAACAGAAGACAAAATTAACTATGTGATGTTCTGTTTTCTAAGCCTTTTTTTTTTTTTTTTGTAGAGACAGAGTCTCACTTTATCGCCCTGGGTAGAGTGCCGTGGCGTCACACTGCTCACAGCAACCTCCAGCTCTTGGGCTTAAGCGATTCTCTTGCCTCAGCCTCCCGAGTAGCTGGGAC
>CAUYON010065348.1:0-10419 GCA_963573935.1 Arctocebus calabarensis
GGTGGGACTGCAAACTGATACAACCTTTTTGGAAGGAAGTATGGAGAACTCTCAAAGAACTCAAGCTAGACCTCTCATTTGATCCTGCAATCCCATTACTGGGCATCTACCCAGAAGGAAAAAATCCTTTTATCATAAGGACACTTGCACTAGACTGTTTATTGCAGCTCAATTTGACGATCACCAAAATGTGGAAATAACCTAAATGCCCACCAATCCAGGAATGGATTAACAAGCTATGGTATATGTACACTAGGAATACTATTCAGCCATTAAAAAAAATGAAGACTTTACAGCCTTTGTATTAACCTGGATGGAAGTGGAACACATTATTCTTAGTAAAGCGTCTCAAGAATGGAGAAGCATGAATCCCATGTACTCAAGTTTGATCTGAGGAGAATTAATGACAATTATTCACACGTTGGGGGTGAGGGAAGGGGAGAGCAGAGAGAGAAAGAATGCGGGAGAGGTGGGGAAAGGAAGAGCAGAGAGAGGGAAGGAGTGAGGGGGGTGGGGTCTTGGTGTGTGCCACACCTTTTGGGGCAAAACACGATTGTAAGAGGGACTTTACCCAACAAATCCAACCAGTGTAACATGGTTTCTTATACCCTCAATGAATCCCCAATAAAAAAAAATAATAAAAAAAAGAAAAAGAAAAATGTGATATATGCATATAAAGGAATATCATTTACTATAAAAAGAAAAGAAGTTCAGAAATATGCTACCACATGGATAAAAATTGAAGATATTATGCTAAATGAAATAAGCTTCTTACAAAAGGACAAATATTGTATAATCTCGCATGAGATAATTACAGTAGTCAAAATCATAGACAAGTGCTTCCAAGAGTTATTGTTTAACGGATGTAGAATATCAGTTTTATAAGATGAAAAGAGTTCTGGAGTTGGATAATGGTAATGGTTGCAGAAACATTATGAATGTATTTAATGCCACTGAACTATATACTTAAAAATACTTACAATGGCAAGTTTTGTTATGTATGTTTTATCTCATTATAAAAATTGGAAAAAGCAAAAGTCACTCAGTTCTTTTAATGCCTAAGTCAAACTTAAAACAAATATTAATATTTATGAGCAAAGGTGATAGACTATAAGGCACTCTATTAATTGTCTTCTAACAAAACTGCCTATGAGGCCCTATACAGTTGAGTATAACCAGTTAGTTGTCAAGATTTCCAGTTTGAGAACTCTGTTCTAAATCCAACCAATATTTCATATAATTCTCATTTCTCTTAATATTTAGATCTAAAAGGAAAAGGTTTATATTGTGACTCATATGTATTTTTATAATTACATCCATTTAAATTTTGTCTAAATAACTTTTTGTGTACTTTATTATTATTTTTTAAAGCAAAACTAAACTTTCAACTTAGATGAGTTCTGTCTTTCCAAATAGTCATCATGGAAATCTTCATACTCCTTTATGTAACATTTCGAATGCCAAACACTAGGCAAAACAGCATAAGCCAGATAGTAAATTTTTAAACCTGCTTATAAAAGAAACTTTGGCCAAAACATACATCAGATTTTAGGGTTTAAGAGCATTTACTTCCAAGGGGTAAGGTGAAATATGAGTTTTGGGGATGGTATGAGTTTGTATTCTACTTCGCATTTCACATGAAAGGATTCAAGTATGTAAAAATTGTGGGGTTTTTGTTTTTGTTTTATTTTGTTTGGTTTTTTTTTAGGAAAAGGAAGGAAAAGTAAAAAAAGAAATACAATAACTTTCCACCATAACATAACATTTAAAGCCAGATATGACCTTGGAAAAATGTTTACAGATAACAACAGAAAATCAGTTTATATTTTAGTATTGAACATGCTTAAAAATTAATAAATAAACACTAACACCTTCATTGAAGATAGACAAGGAAGTGGGTGAATAATCAATGTATGAGAAAGACAATTGACCAAAAGCACTTGAAAATATTCAAAATTACTGCTAGTGAAGTTAATGATAATTTGATTTCTAATACCACTGAGATAATATTCTCACTAATGCAACTGGGAAAGGGAACATGCAATGGTATTCATAGAGGGGTAGTTCACTCACTTTGCCTGGCAGTAAAAATATCACAAATTTTACTGAGATAATTTTTTCCAACATTTATCAATGTAGTTAAAATTGCTGATGCCTTTTGACAGCTTAAACTTCAATACTATTTCTAGTTGTCTGCAGAAAGAAAAAAATCAATAATGTAAACAGAGTGGATTAGGACATTTGTGGAAGAATTATTTTTAATGAAATTTAGAAACAAATATAAAAGTGTAATGAAATGCATAATCAAATTTAGTATAGCTATCGAGTGGAAGAAAGGTTTAGCTAATGAAATTTTTATTTCAATGCATCTATAATGGCATGATAAAATGTTCACAAAATACCAGTTAGAGAAAGAAATATTGTGTAAACTCAATATAAGCTAAAATTTACTTTTTTTAATATAAGAGCATTATGCATAATAAATATAAATGAATGAAATGAATAAATGATTTTTATTAAATCACAACTGTATACATTTATGGAGTATAATGTGATGATTTCATAAGCATGTGGAATGCTAAAATCAAACTAATTAACATAACCAACACCCCACTTATTTTTGTGGTACAACATTTATAATTAACTCTTAGTTGTTTTGAAATGTACCCTTGCATTGTGTAAATTAGGTGAGATCCTGTTTTTAGAGTGGTTATCCTCTATGTTAGAATTACAACTGATTTCCAATGCATTATTATACAATTCTATAGATTCCAGATTTTCTACATTAAAAATATATTTTTTTGTAATAAGAGAAAAAGAAATCTTTAAAAAGTTATGTTCTTCACCACCAGACTTGGTGGCCACATTTCCCATTTGGGAAAAGATATTAAACTTTAATATCTTTTTATTTTTGTTTTTATTTCTTTTTCTACTCAAAAGCTGCTAAATATAGATCCATTCCTACCAGGCCCAAAGTTCATTTTCTTTCACACATAGCCCTCTGAGACACTTAATTGTGGAGACTCAACTAATGGGATATAATCCTAGAGATTCCCCCAGAGAAACAAAATCCTATGTAAGAAGATGCCATCTCAGTTTATCAAAAATTCCTAAAGATTCTTGGTCATAAATAGAGATTTGATTATGCCTGTTACTGAGGTGAGTTTGGGTGATTTTCACAAGTAGCTGTTTTGGGAAAATGTGAAAACACTGTTCATTGCAAATGAAACAACTTGGAAGATATGGACAATTAAACAAAGGCAGTAGCAGCAACAGGCAATGCACTTCTCCTCTTTCCCTTTTTTTAGAGGTAAAAGCTCTTGTTCTTTTTGGGTGGCTTCTATTGGACTTAGTCTCATTTTCCTTTCATCTCATTCATTTCACTTTGCTGTACACATAAAAGATGGTGGGCAGTGCGAATTTTAATCTTGAACTTTCTCTCAGCTAGGACTATGAAATGATGATTTCTCTACAGGGTGATATTTGGGGAGAGGTTTTGTGAGAAATTATAGGATCTCTTTTATATGAGATCCAGTTAGCCAGGAACACAGAAACTATAAGCCTCTGAAATGTGTTGTCTTTTGTTTTTCTTTCCCTTCCTGTGTACTAAGGCAGTGGAAGTTGCAAAACAGTGATTTCTAGGATGTCACAAGAAGCATACATCTCATGGCTTCACAGTCATGTAATTCATGTGTCTATATCACAGGTATCTAATTTGCTCTGCTAGATGGTTAAAAAGGTCTGGCTTACGCTTTAGTATATGGAATCTACTCCAGAAAAAGGAACATTTTATTTTTTCAAGTAAAAGAAGTATTCTAATCATTAGGAGACTTCAACTCCCCTGAAGCTATTAATTCTTCAAGCAATTCTTTCTACTCCCTCTGTAATAAATATCATTCTAAAGATAGAATGCTATTTTTGATATTTTTTGGTATTGATTACCTGTCAGTATGACAAATAATATAATATTTAAATTAAAGCAGTATAGTTGATTTATAAGCAAAAGAACTCCAAGGGCTTCCTGAGTGTAAATCTAGCTTTGAGGAAAGGGAATTTAATAGAAAAAGTGAAAATACGGAGAAGATAAAGGGAAAAAAAGCCACATCTAATTGTACTCAAATCTTTATTGAAATCATTACTAAAATTATATAAAACTTGGCAATGATTTAGAAGGCAAATACTTTTCTATTTCCTGTCAATAATTTTTTTTAAAATTCCACAATAAAGAAAAACGTGATATTGACATCAAAGATGAAGGACTAGATATACCAAATCCTTATTAACTAAAACATTCATTCACTCACTTATGTGTAATTAATTATCTACAATTTATTGTATTGTACAAGTTATATGTGTCATTACTGACAATTTATATACATAGACTGTATAGAATATATAGTATTTTATAATCATCAAGGCAGGACAAAAACAGTAATTTTGAATAACCATTAAAATTGAAAAGCTAAACTGCAGGTAGGGACTGGCCAGATTAGGGTGACCATATAAATATACTCAGGTGATTTTAGTGACAAGAATCAGGTACAATTAGCATGGGCATAATCTGAGAATAGAAATAGTTTGTAGGAAGGAAGAAGATACATGCAGACTAGCTCACAATTTATTACTGAAATACAGTAGAGAGCAAGAAGTATGCTGGGGAGGGGACAGTTGCTCCCAAGTTTGCAATGGGACTTTAAGTGGTGTTATAACTGCTTAATGACTTTTAGACACCATATTCAAAGTCTTCTTTGTTAGGGTTAGTTGAAAATTCCTGGTTATCAAAATAAGGTTCATGGCATTGACTCTTCACATCATCCAAACCAGGCCCTCTTACCAGGTCTCTAACCCTACCTCTCTACTTTCCAGGAAGAAAGAAATTTCCATTAAAGGTTGTAAAATGACCTACTATAAGACATGTCTGGGGCCAACGGCTCCTGCCTGAGCCCAGAATTCTTTATCCTGAATGGTGTTCCTGGACTGGAAGCCACGCACATCTGGCTCTCGCTGCCATTCTGCTTCATGTATATCATTGCTGTCATGGGAAATTGTGGGCTCCTCTACCTCATCAGCCATGAGCAGGCCCTGCACCGGCCCATGTACTACTTCCTGGCTCTGCTCTCCTTCACTGACGTCACCTTGTGTACCACCACAGTACCCAATATGCTGTGCATATTCTGGTTCAACCTCAAGGAGATAGAATTTAATGCTTGCCTAACCCAGATGTTTTTTGTCCATATGTTGACTGCAATGGAGTCTGGGGTGCTCATGCTCATGGCTCTGGACCGCTATGTGGCCATTTGCTACCCCTTACGCTATAGCACAATCCTCACCAACCCTGTCATCACCAAGGCTGGTTTTGTCACCTTCTTGAGGAGTGTGATGCTCATCTTCCCATTCACCTTCCTTACCAAGCGCCTGCCCTATTGTCGGGGAAATTCCATCCCCCACACCTACTGTGACCACATGTCTGTGGCCAAGGTATCCTGTGGTAATTTCAAAATCAATGCTATCTATGGGCTTTTGGCAGCCCTTTTGATTGGGGCCTTTGATATGACTTGTATTGCTGTATCTTATGCTATGATTTTGCGGGCTGTGTTGAGTTTGTCATCTGCAGATGCTCGTCACAAGGCCTTTAGCACCTGTACCTCTCACATATGTGCTATTGTTATCACATATGTTCCAGCCTTATTCACCATTTTTACTCACCGCTTTGGAGGAAAAAACATTCCCCACCATGTCCACATCATTATTGCCAATCTCTATCTGATGTTTCCTCCTACTCTGAATCCCATTGTTTATGGAGCCAAAACAAAACAAATCCGGGAAGGAGTGATCAAGTTAATTTTTAAGGAGAAATGTGTCCTAGGTATAAAATAGATTCATTACTTAATATTCAATAGCAAGCAAAGACAAAAGAATATTTTAATGAAAATTTGAGAGTAAAATTAAAACAGGTATAAAGATGGGTCTCAAGGCAGAATGCAACATTTATTGACTATATGCTATATTATCAACTCAATTCGTTTTTATAGAACTCATCAGTGATAGAAATTAATTGCATAAATGAGAAACAAGCCTCCTAGATGTTAGTTTTCCTTTAAAAAGTGTTCCATATTATTGTAATTTCAAGACTCTTTGAAATAGTTATATTACATAAATTTCTAAGGCATTTTTCTTGTTGAGCAGATCTCTCATGGAGAAAAAAATGTACGTATATCCTGATCCTTGAAAACTTGTTCTTGAAGAAAAGCCCTTAAAAAAATTCTTATGGTCTGTGTTAAAAGATCTTTAAAATTTGCATTAGTGATTTCTTTCACTACCACAATTTCTTTCTCTCCTTAATTTTGCATAGGTATTTTCAGTTATGAAAACTATCTCATGTCTATGTAAGTCATTTTAGCATTTTATCATTAAAGAGAATAATATTCACATATTTATATCAATATATTCTAAATAAAAGATAAGCTATGTAACAGAACCTTGGAAACCTAAGGAAACAATTCCTCAAAGGTAATTCTCAGAGATTTTTGAAGGAGATAAAGAATAAGTCTCAGAACTATTAAAAGATACTGGTAGAAAATAGAAGAAACTCACCAGAAAAACCTATGGCACCATCCACACCAATCTAATTTTGGTTTGGCTAGCTTCACAAAATTTATCCATTATTACCTCTCCGGACAGGTGTAAGGAAAGTAGATATGCGTTCAGAAAGAATGATGAGAGGAGCTTAGCACCATGGGCTACCAGAAAAAAGTAGAGCAAGAGGCAACAGGGATGATGGACACAGAAAAGAGAGGATAAGATGTAGGAAAAGTGAAGAGATAAGGGAGAAGGGAGTACAAGTCACCATGTGAAGCTATGGGCCATTGCAAATGGTTTTATTAGACATTGAATTTCTGAAATGTTATGTGTATGTATGTGCCAATATTCTAGCCTTCAGTTAAGTCTTTATCTGCACATTTTCTACTGTTATGCTTCAGTGAAGCACAAACTTTATATTGGAGACCCCCGTGATTGTTACTCTATGAGCTACACTACATGGATATAATAGTACTTTGGAGAATAATCTTTTCCCAAATACCTATATGTTGCATTTTGTCTCTTGAATCCAAAATCAATCTATTTATACCCCGAATTTCTTCAAATTTTGCAATATTCCCTATTAAATACAAACATTTCTTTCATTTACTAGGAAAGATGAAAAATACATATAAATTTATTTGAATAGACATATATTTTTAAAACTGAGTTTTGGGGCGGCACCTCTGGCTCCAAGGATTAGGGCGCTGCCACCATATACCGGAGGCGGTGGGTTCAAACACAGCCGTTGTCAAAAAGCTGAGTTTAAGCAACCCAGGAAAGTGAGTCTCAAAATATTTTTAATATTATAGCAACATTTTTTCAAAATCAACCAATACAGCTAAAAATATTATCCTACAATTTGACTCTAAAGAGGCAATGATAGCTCAAATAAATTCCTGGAGAACTGCTGGCCTTGTCACTGGTAGCCATGTTCCATAAATCAAAATTTGGATCATCTAAGAAGTTGTATTTGGATCATTGCAGAGTCTAACGATGTTGTAGGCTGATTTCCATGACCTGTATCCTCCTGTAACACTAAATAAACATATCTATATTAAAACTTTGCTTATTTTTGTGAATTGTTGCCTCAATGAAACATTATACCACTTTGATATTGAAAAAGACATATTTATAAGTACTTAAGTACATTATTGAAAGTAATTAGAATATACTATTCTCTTGAAAGAAAATTTTGACACTATGAGAATTATAGTTTCCTGAAGTTATGTCAAATGAAAATGCTGTGTATAGTATAACTGAGGGTGGTATTTGATAGTGCTTAATTGATATTTTGAGGGCTTCCAGTCAGGGTAGAAGTTTGAAAATAAAAAGGAATGTGCACTCTCCCAGCATTCCAAAACATACAAGTACCTGATTACTGGAGTTACAAAGAGCAATATAAAAGGCAAAAAGGTGAGAGCCTGGAAATAACATGGGAAATTATAGAGACAAATAGAAGGTTGGGATGTGTAGCCTATCCTGCAAACTCTGCTTGATCATATGGCTTCTGTGTTATTGATGTCTTTGTTTATGCATAAGGGTCGAACAAAGTATGAAGCCTAGAGTCTGAAATCAGAGCACAGTCTCTGAGTGGAAACTGAAAAATTTATGTCTATCAGACTAGAGGCATAGAAAAAATGTGTTAATATGATAATTGAGGAAATATCAATGCAATACCTATCACTATAGAATGATCCAAAAAAATAAAAACATACACAAAACATTTTTCTGGCAATTGTCTTTCTCTCTATAATAGATTATTTTATGTTTATAGTAAAATACTTAACACAAATCTTGACACTTTATGCATATTTCTTACACCACATACTTCCACAAACATACACACCCATCTTCAGCATACTGGGGGATATTACAAATAAAATAACAATAAGATTAGAAGTAGATATTAAAAGAGAAAGATAAACATATGAGGGCATATACTGATAAATTTAGTCCACGAGTATTCACTAATAACTACCAAGGTGGAGTGGATCTTGATTTAGGAAGTCTCTGGGAATTGTCCACCGTACACTGTCCATGCGCAGAGTATAAGCAGACGTAATAATATAAGAACATTGTCTCAGCAGAGGAAAGACGAAATTGTTGTAGAAACTGACAAGTAGTACAGGAACGCATATTTCTGTCTTTCATGTCTAGAGATGAGAGGGACAAAAGTTTTAAAAAATATTTCTTTTTCCTCCAAGTTTGTTGGAAAAATCACAGAAGAGAAAGATCTAACTTTCGTTAAAGATGAATACAGAGGGAAATTAACACCATCTCAAATAGCAAGCTATAAAATTATATTAATGAATAAAAGAAACAAAAGCATACCAAAAGATTACTAGAGATGTATGAAATGACTATTGTGAATTAAAAAGACTGTTTAAGGAATCATTAAAAAATGAACAAAATTTCATATGATCTATGAAGTAGGATAAAAAAAGTAATGATACAAGTGCCCTGGATGATCAGAAGCTGAGATTATAACATAACAGGATGAAACTAAATAATGATAAATTAGTTTTTTAAGTTTAATTAGAAAAGTAAAATCATAATAAAATTTAAAATCTATGAGTAGAGAGTGAGTAAAAGAAGTACTACAAAAGATTTGAGATACACAAAAATTAAGAAATGTAAAATCATTTTGATTATTTTTTCAGTGTAATTTGAAATTACTCTGTCATTGCCATGACATTCAATATCATTTTTGAAAATACTCTTTCCAGTTATTTTTTTCCAGTACTGTAAGCTCCCTTTCATAGGTGTGAACAGCTTCATCACTGCTGGAGAGCCTTCATTCACATGTGTGATTTTTTACTACAGGGAATAGGAAATAATTACTTGTGACCTAGGTCACAACTGTGGTGTGGCTGAGTCCTCAGTTTAACCTCTGTGGACTCCAGGAACTGAATGGTGATGTTGGCTATGTGGGTAGACACGTTGTCATGGCAAGATGGTCTGATGCAGTCTTGTTCTTGGCCCCTGTTCTTGGTTCTTGAAGATTCCCCAAAACTTTTGATAGGCATGTTATCGTGTACCACAACAGTCCTTTGTTTCTCCAGAAGCACAGTTGCAAGATGACTATTTTTGGAGAAGAAAGTTGCCACTAGTTCCGCTAGTAACTATGTCAGAGACAGGTCTAGATTGGCTTTCCTCCAAGGAATTTGACTAGCATTTCTTCACACCATTCAACACACATGTGCTTTTGCTCATCTGTCAAACTGTGAAGTGCCTATTAAGATGAAATTTTCTTTACAGGAAGACAATCCTGCAGGATTTTGGACAGTGCTGGGAATCAAATCTGTGGTGCTTCTTCAATGTACTTAAATGTCACTTGATTGTTTTCGTGAGCCATTTTTTCCACGTGTGGTCATGTTTTCTTAAGTCACTGTAGTCCGACATCCACTTCTCTCCTTGTCTTTTAGTGAAGTTTGACCTTTTCCAAATTCTCGAAATCACTGAGAAATTGTTAAGCAGGAAGTAGCAAGGTCCCCAAAAGCCCATTGCAAAAGCTCAAAGCTTTGAGACTTGTTGAACCCACTTTAAAAATCATTGCACAAAAGTGCTCTCTTCCCAACTCCATAGCTGATATTGACTGTGTGCTGTGAAGAAGGAAACAAATGAAGTCTTGTCAGAAACCTGTAAGCTGAGCAAGATGACCCTTGCATGGTGAATCAGAAAGAATGCTGTCGGCTCGGCGCCTGTGGCTCAGCGGGCTAAGGCGCCAGCCATGTAAACCTGAGCTGGCGGGTTCGAATCCAGCCTGGGCCCGCCAACCAACAATGACAGCTGCAACCCAAACAAAAATAGCCGGGCGTTGTGGCAAGCGCCTGTAGT